>CM030889.1:5125436-5390442 GCA_018136845.1 Heterotis niloticus
CAACAAATATACATGTTATAAAGTATGTATTCTTTGCAAATTAAAATTGGGTGAATGAAGCTATCTCGTTCAAAGCCCTATGAGGTAGCAAAGAAGGAAGGCTGTGTAATTGGTGTACTTTCAATTTGGGACTGTTGTTTCTATAAATAGAGAACTGGCAGAAGCAGATAGGCACCATCCGGCTTCATTTGCATATTTCATTTTTTAATTATGGGCTGACATTATCATAGAGATGGAGGAGGAGCTCTAGAGCTCAGTTAACACCATCAAGAAAGCAAAACCAAGCTTGTTTCAGCGAGCCATGAAGATCGGGTTTGGTTCAGCGTAACAATTTTGCGGTAGAGCTCCAAAGAGTTGAGATGAAAATAATACATAATTTTTATATTTTTTTTTGGGGTGCCATTCATGTAGCTGAAATCCTTCTAAGGTGCAACTTGGATCGGTGCAAAGTGGTGTTTCTAAGATGTTCTCCAGCTGTGCCTTTTGGTACACAAAGCAGGAATGTAGTCTAACTTGCCCACAGGGGTATGAGGGAGGGGAGCGAGGTTGATGTTTGTGCTCTTTGTGGGACACATGCTGCTCTCCACCACCATTACTTGGTAAACCACCAAGTGGTCAAACCACCCCTTCTATTTCTGAAATGTTTCTCCAGCCTTCTTAGCGTAACATCGATGTTTTACGCTGCTTTCAGCCCAGTGTCCGGCAAATGAAGAGAGAACAGCCTCTGCAGGCGTCATCCTCAGTCCAGGGTACCCAAAAAATTACCCAAACTCTCAAACGTGCTCCTGGGTAATTCGAGTGCAGCCTCCCTACACCGTCTCCATCTTCGTTGAGATGTTTCAGAGTGAGAAGCAGTTTGATGAGCTGGAGATCTTTGATGGTAATGTCCTTTGTTTTAAATCATAACTTTTATAGCCACAAAGTTTTGGTGAGCTTATTCGGTGATACAAATGCCTTCTGCAAGAAATGGCCATCGACACAATGCGATTTCACTACCCAGGTTCATCTGGCCAGAGTCCATTGCTAGTTGCCCTTAGTGGGAACCACTCCACACAGCTGAATTTCACAAGCAAGACCAACCAGCTCTACCTCAGATGGTCAACAGATCATGCTACCAACAAGAGAGGGTTCAAGATCCGCTATACAGGTCTGTAATCTATTACTGTGCTGCTTTGAACACCTCAAGCATGACCACACCTCAGCTCAACAGCTTCTGTATTTAACTGCAATTCTAAATAGAGACTTTCGGGCTTAAAGCGTTACAGCTATGCAGTTTCTCCCTCTGGGTTAGCTGGGAAATTGCATGCCACTGTTTCCTAGTGTAGATGTCAGTTGGGATTAGTATGCATGGTGCTGTCCTCGGAGGCTTCTGCTTTGGATCTGGTCCAAGTCAAAGAGCGACAGGAAGTCAGCCTTTTCCAAGTTAGCCCTCATTAGCTTGGGTCCAGACAGGTACACCTCCAGGGATTTCTTTGCAAGTTTCTGTAATGGAGGCCAAAGATCCCACCGTGCATCTTGCTAAATAACTCACGTCCAGTCCCTCAAAGAGACTTTCTTCCATTCACCGCACGTGATATATACAGCAGAGCTTGGTAGCGGCCGTTGCTCTTTTCACCATTTGTCTTGTTTCCTCCACTGTCTGTCATGGTGCCTCCTCCTAACTCGGCCAGTTTGCCTTTTTAAACTTGCGGCAGTTCTATTCTGTCGCCTGCCTTATTCCCATTTCCTTGCATACAGTTAGTGTAATTTTACAGTTGTATCACTCTTGAGAAAGACAGTAGCACTGTTTTGTTATTATTATTATTATTATTATTATTATAAAGTCTTCCAAATGGTTCCTAGACCATAATAGCCTTACAGTGACTTACAGTAACATAGGCTTCTTGAGCACAAGCATAATACATCTCTTCTTGATCTTTCCAAAATGGCTCTGGGAGTTGACCCAGTACCTTGACATAGAGGTTTTTTCTTTACTTTTAAACAGTCCACTGGGCTTTCATCAAAGAGAATTAGGATGAATGTGCTGCCTCGGGTTTTAACATGTGGTCTAATCACTGCACATTGAGAAGCATTAATCTGATAGATGTATGCAGCAGTATCTGCCTCTACTGAGGTTATACCTGTGATACGACAACACTAAAAAATGGTCTCAAAGGTACAAAGAAAAATCAGGCGAATATTATCGGTGGTTTTCCATGACTTGGTTTTCAGAGTGTAGTTACATATCTGCCCTATGGTTTACATCTGCACATCCTCCAGTAGGAATGAAAGAAAACTCCCAGCTTTGCTTGCATTTTATACTGTATTTCTGGCTATGGCCACCATCTTGTAATCTTTAATGCAATACGGATTTTTTTTTTTTTTTTTTTGAAATAGTTACAGGTGCGGCCTTTATGAAGGAAACCTTTTGATGTTTTTTTCTCTGTGGATAACTTTCATTTTATTTTATCTTGTCTGTCCAGCTGCATACTGCAGCATTAGCAGCCCACCTACAAATGGTGGAATTCTCAATAGGACAGGAGATCGGCCAGGCAGCAAACTGCAGTACTTCTGCAATCCAGGTTACAGGCTTGTGGGCCAAAGCAATGCGACATGCCAACTGCAACCCGATGGCCTGTATCTCTGGGATGTTTCATCTCCGCTTTGTCAAGGTAGGAAAAGATTTTGTCCTATACGCTAATTTTACTGACACGTTGTACAGTTGTTAACCAGTGTTTTTGTATGCAGTGGGTTTTCATCTTTTGCACAGTGAAGAATGCAATGGGACGTCAATAACTGAGTAAATATTGGAATTTTACACGTCTCAGCTAAGTGGTTTTGATCAGCGCCAGTCTGCATTTTCCACTCCTTTCATGCTTTAAATTATATATTCAGACTAAAAGCTGATTTCTTCTATTCAGATATGTTGCTAAAGTGAATAAGACTGGGCTATATGACAGAACCCACCCTTCCATACACTGAATGGAGAGCATCACTTGTTCCTCTGCCAAGATCTTGAGGCCTTGGCATGTCTGTAATATGTAGTTATTACGAATTGCGCCATATGATTACGAAGGTCAGTTGTTTTATTTTTATTCACCAGAGTTCCCAGGCAACAGGATGGTACAGTGCTATAGTTATTTGCCTTTTTTTCACAATTTACTGTCATTTTGCTTCTAGAAATTCCTTAATTTGTTCTACTTGAGTCTTGTCAGGTTTTTTTTTTTTTTTTTTTTATGTGTTTAAGACTGCTTTAATGTGCTGGCCTTTTTCCACTATAAAATATGTAAGAATTTTCTAGGATTATACAGTATACCTAAACCTAAACATTTGGCATTTGTCAAAATCATCTTTTAGTGATTTTTATTTTTCATATTTTACTTTTTATATAATTCCGTCTTCAAAAGCTAAGATACAAAGTGTGATGTTAATGGTGTTCTGTTGAACCTTAGAAAAGGAAATGCCAGCGTGTTATGTTTATTCAGCCCACTGGGCTTTTACAGAACTGTACAGCTGAATGTGATAGGAATGAATGTCGGCAGCACCTTTCAAAACAAGGGAGCGGGTAAATTTGCCCCAGCTGCATGCGAGATTTAGCATTAAACTGAGGAGCTGTGCCATGAGATTCGGTTTTTACAGTCTACAGCCTCATCTTTAAATAAATACATTAAACTATAGCTTAAACTTCTTTGTTGTCAGCCTATTTTTATTTTTATCTGTAAATTAAACTAAATTCTGCCCTCAGGGTCAAGTGTAAGAATTCCAATCTTCATGTTTATCAGCTTTTCCCCACTGCAAACGGTAAAGATGCTCTTTGTTACAGCCCTCTTGACAATCTTTCAGATGAATGCCACGTAAAGACAATTATTATGAGTTCATTGTAGGATATATAACAACTATAAGAGGAAAATAAAGCCATTTTTATATATTACAATGGGTAAGTGACCAGGCTTTGCGCCTTCTTCCTCCTTTAAGACTGAAAGTATCACGGAACTGTTTATAATGCCGAAAAGTTCCAATTAAATTAAATACAGGGAATTAAGTGTCACAGTTTGCAAAGGGAAAGTTGCGATAGCGTAGTTTTTTTTTCATTTTTAATTTTTTTAAAAAAATTTTTATTATCATTTTTATTAAGAGTGGTCAAAATATCAGTTAATTTAATCGATTTTTTTTCCCTCAGTAAGCGGTGCTGGCAATTTCTATCGCTATTGTAGGTTTGGGTCGTGGCGGCACTACAGTGAGCTTTCTCTTTAATTACTCGCCGGCTTCACTATCAGCTACGCGATCCAATTGGGAAAGTAAACAACCTAAACAAGTTTTGTCATTTTTATTCAAATGAGAAAAATGCTGGAGCTTTTTGGCTGTGTTTAATTAAGGATAGGATCTTGTTTAGTATTTATCAAAGAAGTTATATCTTTCAAATGAACGAGAGAAAGGTAGGAAGGAAAAAAATAGCATCAAAAATGCTCAATGGGAACCTTTGATAAGGTTTTGAATATGACTGCTCTTTTGGTGTCAACAATGTTTTTATGGTTTCTGGTTTTGGTTTAAAATGAAAAATATAATGGTGCTATGAACTTGACCGGTTCGTTCGTTCATTCATTCATTCATTCATTTCATTTCATTTCATTCAGGTTGTTCATGCTCCAGAGAATATTCCAGAATCCTTGGCCACTAGGCTGCTTAGAAGCTGAAGTTTGGAATGTGCCCCCAACTTATGATGGATGGATGTATGGATGGATGGATGGATGGAAGACCAATTAATGGACAGATTAATAAATAGTCTAAGAGATGGGTAGACAGATAGACCAATAAATGGTCCAATAGAATAGTAGTGACCAGTGCCCAATGGTAGTGACCACAAGTGATCTTTATTTCACATGCTACACATATATTATGCCATCTTGAGTAAATAATGCATGACAGACTGGGGTGTGTGGTATAAACTGGGCACATATATTATCAAGCGACCAACATGAAAACTCTGCCATCCCCTAGCAACGATTGCAGCACTTAGGTTGGCAGTCTATGGTCTAATAGATGGAAGGACCAGTTGTATAGGTGGATGGGTGGTTGTATGAATGCATACAAAACAAACAGCACGTGAGTTATTAGAAAACCTTTTGTTTTTTTTCTAGCTATATCTTGTGGAATTCCAGAAGCTCCTGGTAACGGGTCCTTCCACGGTTTCCAGTACACAGTGAATAGCAAAGTCCAATTCCAGTGCAACGAAGGCTACAGGATGGAGCCGGCCCACTCCGTCACAGCCCTGTGCCAGGAGGATGGGACGTGGAGTAACTCGGCAAACCCGGCGAGATGCTTACGTGAGATTTTTACCTGTTTGTTTCTCGCACCGGCCATGCACTCCAACAAAATCTCTTGGGTCATTTTTTTTGCCACGCCAGTAGGTCTGGCCCTTTTCAAGTCTGCAGTCGCAAAGCTGGAATAGTAAATCGGTTCGATTAGCGTAATAATGCCTTGTTTTTCTTTGCGGCTAAACAGGCAAAGGAAACAAACACCAGCCCTCCCAGACAAGGATTAGCATAAAGTCATAAACACTCATTCACCCACCACTCACTGAACAGATTATTCTATTACGTTTGTATTAATTGTGATCATTATTAAAAATAACTGTATTCTTGTTACTTTCTATTAAGAAGAGTAACAAGGCAAGATGTCTTTTATAGTGCAGACAAGCTTTAAATCTGTAAAAGTTGCCTGGAATGACTGCATAGTTTAATTTATACTTGTCTCTGCAATTATAAGTTTCAGAAATGAACAAAAGTGCTTAGGAGATTAATGATTCAGGATAGCAGGCATTTGTCAAGCAGGGATGAGGGAAACGCCTGTGAGAGATGTTTTAGATGTGTGGAAGCACAAAAGAAATCTAAACTATGAGTTTGAATGATAAGATGTCCCAATTTTATGCACGGTATTATCCGTCCTGACTTTACCTCATGCATCTGCAGACGTTTGGAAGTGCTGTCATCTAATTTACATGTGTTTTAGGAGGGAATGTAGGATAGAGGAGACGTGCACGCTGATATCCCAGTCGCAGTTAGTGCACTAGACGTGTTCTTCAGAAATGCAGCTCTTCGTGAAAGAGAGCTGTAAGAGGTCATCGACGCTGTACTGAACACTGCATCATTTGAACCTGAAGACTGTGCGACATGCATAAAAATAGATGTACTTGCAATAGGAGTAAACATAGAAAAGATTCTGTTTTATGGAAAACAAATATAAAATGCCGTAAAAGATTTTTTTTTTTTTTTTTTTTTTTTTTTTTATATTCGCTGTAATTTTTGTAAATTATTGAGATGAATGCTTATAAATGAAAGAATGACAGTCAGCTACCCTATGGCACGTTCCTAGTTGTCGCACTTTTATGAAAACGTCCAGCTGCCCCAGTTCATCGCAGTTGAACCCTACAAGCAACACATACATTGGTGCTGTACAATGAACTGCTTTTACACTGGGTTGCCAGTTTTTTAGAGATACTCCCCATCTTGAGTAAATAATGCATGACAGACTGGGGTGTGTGGTATAAACTGGGCAGTGCTGGATTTGGGAAAAAGTTAGTTATTCTGAACATGGCACGATAGTTGGCATAAGCTGGGCCAGCTCTAGCACTTCCAAAATGATTTGTTCTGGGCTTTTCATGGACAACACAAGGGATTATCAAGAATGGCTTCGTAAGTAGCAGCGATCAGCGATTCTGTGGATGAAATCATCTTGTGTATCAGAGGAGTTAAAGGAGAATGCCGAGAATCGTGCATGCGAACAGACGGGCCACAGTCAGGCAAATCACATACAGATTCAACATTGGTGTGTAGAGCATATTCTCAGTATGTTCACTTATGAAACTTTAATGGACTACAGCAGCCAAAGACCATGTTGGGTGAGATGTTTTCAACGACGAAGAAAGAATAAAACATGTCTCCAGTGGGCACAGGAACGTCGAAAGTGTATCGCTGAGGAGTGGAAAAACGTTGCCTGGTCAAATGAATTCAAGTTCCTTTTGCATCATGCTGATGGAGGGATCAGAATTTGGAACAAGCACCATGAGTCCCTGGAGCCATCAGCTGTCACCAGTACAGTCTGGTGGTGGCAGTGTGATGGAGTGATGCTGTTTGCCTGGCACACATTTGGGCCCCTGAAATCCACTGAAGAATGTCTAATTGGCACAGCATATCTGAACCCTTCATGGCTATGGTTTATCCCGCTTAGATGAACACTTCTAGCATCATAATATGCCACGACACAGGCGCATATTCTCCAGGAGCATGGCAACGCGTTTTCTTTGTTTCATTTGGCCTGCAGAGCCTCTGGGTCTCAACCCTGTACTGCTGTTCGCAACAAGGCTGTGTAGCAGTGCAGCACTTTCCAGCAACTACGCAACACAGTCGCATCCACGTGGTGCAACATTCCTGCACCACTTTCAGCTGTCAAGAGCCGATCAGGGCAAGCCCGCTTACTGACACAGCTGTACCGTATCAGCCGGTGAACACACCACTTCGTTGCGGCGTCCGGCGAAGGCGGTGTGGAATCTTGTTTAGAGACTGACCGCCACTGCATTGAACTTCCCTGGTCTCTGGTCTCAAGTTTGTGTCAATAGCCTTGTTACCCTTGTTTGGGAAGTATTGTTTCCCTAAATAAATCCACATTTTTGGATCCACCCTTCGTCTACGGTTCGCAGCAGAAGATTCTGCTTTGAAATGGATGCAGCAGACATAGAGAAACTGAGGTTGGTCATCGCAGCACAAGAAACCTTCATCAGCTTGCACAAGCAGGGGTCTTCGAACCAATGGACAGGGTGCTTCACCTCCTTCAGTCACGCATGCCACCCGACAAAATCCAGGTACCTCTCTCGGCCGCAATCCTCTCCACCTTGGCGTTTCCTCTGCTCGCTCACTTGCGCTTGGCCACGCCCATTCGATGCGACCGCTCTCTGGAGAAATGCAAAGGGTTTCTTTTACAATGCAAACTTCCTTTTGCCCAAGTCTGCCCCAAGTGTATGACACCGATGCCAGCCATATTACTTATACCAGTTTCTCATAGTAATCCCTGTCCAGACAAATTTCTGTTCTTCTAAAGGTTAAGGGAGGTGCAACAAGCTCCTAGATAGATGTACCTAATAAACTGGCAACTCAGCGTACCACACTGAACCATACACCCAGTTCACTATTCTACAGGGGTTAGGGAGCTTCTGTGGCAGTTTTTGCTTAGAGGTTTTCAGAATCCATTACAGTTTGGTTTAAGTTTCATTTAACCGTGACTTAGCTGCTGACTGACAGCTGGATGCTTCCAAATCACGTTAAACTGAAAAGACTCAAATAAAAATGATGCCCACATCTGTTGCAGTTAACTTAATATTATTTAAACTACCTGGCAAATACATACAATGAACGGCTTAATCGGGTATTATTAGTTAAACAGGAACAAATATCAACACAGTCATGGGTCTACCGGGATCACGGCTGAAAACCGGCTGCCGATGTCATTACCTAAATCTCCCGGTCACATAAAATGAATAAAACCCCTTTAAAGGCCTTTTGTCATCTTAAAAATATTTGTTTATTGTCAATATAAGTGACCTGTACGAGCAAGAATTTCTTGAACACATTTTAATAAGAGCGAACATTTAAACAAGTGTGTGGAACGCAGCCACCTTGCACTGATTTGTACTGCATTTGCTCCGTGGTCTCGCGGGTGAAAGGCTAATATGGCGAGGTGCTCTCTGTCCACAGCAATACAGTGCCCCAGCATTGAGACGGTGCTCTCTGAACACATGGTGTGGCGTCTGCTCTCTGGCTCACTGAACGAGTTTGGAGCCCAGGTGATGCTGAGCTGCTTGCCTGGCTTCTACCTGGGGGGTCAGAGGATCCTCAAGTGCTTAGCTAATGGCACTTGGAGCGGACTGGAGGAGAAGTCAACCTGCAAGAGTAAGCGACTATTCGAGGATGTGTTGTCTTTCCCGAAATGCCTCTCTGTCTTTCTTACAGTACAGTGTTACATTGACATACTCTTTTTTTATTGCTCCAAGTGATCAAAATAACAAAATATTTCTGCTTTCCCAATGCGAGTGATGTAAAAACTGTCAGAGCGAAACCATTTTTCAGCAAATGAACACCAACGAAAAATAACAGGTTAGATTTACTGACACAGGTAGGCTAGTCGAACTGCGTGGAAAATGGGGAAATGAGGTGTAAAGATACCCGGAGATACAAGCTTATTAAAATCAATTTGATTTCTTTTTTGTGTAGCGTAGAAATACACAATGGCGGATTCTCCTGCGCGGTGAACGGCTGCATAAGGAGAGCCATTAATATAGCTCTAGCTTGGCCTTGGTGTCAGCCAAACCACAGCGACAACACGTTCCTTGACTAGAGTGCCACCGTTGTTCGAGATGCGTTCCACCCGGGATTACGTTGCCGGATGTCCAGATGTGTGCAAGGCAGGGACTCTTCGAGAGAAGCAAACAGCCTAAGGATAGACCCTTGCACTTTATTCGTTGACGCTTGTCCTCTCGTGCATGAAGGGGTTCCTCCCGCACTAACAGAAGCAACCGTAAGAACTCGATTTCTGAAGAAACTTGGGTTTACATCGCGAGTCAAGTCCAAATGGACGGGGAGTTTTCGTGCCGAACCGCGGAGCTCATTCCGCGGCGGAGCTTTTCGCCGATCGAACGCGCCGAAACGTCGTTCCCTGTCAAGTGATTGATGCGCCGGGCTCCGCCCCCGCTCTTCACCGCCGCCCCGTGCGGCTCTGCGAGGCCGTGTGATGAATGCGCACGTCCCTTCCCGTTTGTCATTGTTCAGATCGCTTATTCTATCAAACCAGGCACCCACATCTCTATTCTTGGGGGGTTCAAGCAACAAATTATCACATGAAACAGTAAAAAGGTAATTTTTTTTTTTGGCTTTTTTACTCCCCTTTTTAATCGGACAAAAATCATGATGATGTCATTTTCTAACTTATGGACATCCAATGCAAATTTCCCAAAAATTTGCAGTCACATTTCACCCTCCCTTTTCTTTTTTCAAATTTTTTTATTTTATTTTATTTTCTTTATTTTGCAAAGATCCGCATTCCTTTGGATTTACTACAGGGTGGCAGAAAGCTTAGAGTAATTTTCCCTTAGGATGAACACACCCGGTAAACAATATTGTAACAGTGGGCCTTTCGGTGAAATAAACCCCATCTAATGTGAGGTCAGAAGTGTAAGTAAATACTTTTAATCAGGGACGACTTAATATTTAATGTGTTTACACGCAGGAATGAATTTGGGGGCCACGTTCGTTGCGGAAGTGTTTGGCTGCGTGTTTCTGAGAACCTTTGTGCCTCGAAGATAAATTATTTATAAGCCTTACGAATTGTGCGCAGTCGTGCATTTGAGACGTCTAACACGCGATTACTCATCTATTAATTTTTTCCGTGCCCGAAGGCCTTCGTGTGTGAAAAACCTGCATCGATGTTTGGCCACCGGCACATTTTCCAGCCACGGAGACAGTGCGCAAATTGTGTGAAAGAATTGTGCGGCATGACATTTCCCACTTGTTAAGCAGTCACCCATGTCCACCCTCACACATAAAGCTAAAAGTTTAGTCGAGCAGGCTTAAGTGCTGTACGGTGTCCGTAGCAGTGCGACCCCTGCAGTTCATGTGGATTTAGCTATAACCTTTTGACCTTTAGGATTAGAACTTGGGTCATATAAATTGAATTAGGCCATAAACAAAGGTGCGCACATACTCTATATAAAGCCTTTTTATATCAAGCGGTCAACGAAAGGATGCTATGCACAAATGAATGAATTGAATATTTTAAACATTTAACCTTACTACGGCCCATTCGTATCTGTTTTCCCCTGAACCAGAACCTTTTGTACATTTTTTTTTTTTTTTTTTTACTTCATTCTCAGTAATCTCCTGCGGAGATCTGCCCTCCCCTCCAAATGGCAACAAGATCGGCACCCTGACCACATTTGGCGCTACTGCCATTTTCACATGCAACACCGGCTACACGCTAGTAGGCTCCCACGTCAGGGAGTGTGGGGCCAACGGCCTGTGGAGCGGCGTCGAGACCAAGTGCCTAGGTAAGAGCGTTTACGGGAGTTGCTGGGTAACTCAACGCACACAAAGGAGCATAAACTAAAGTTCCACAACAGGAGAATGCAAGATTAAGCCATTCATGAAAGGGATGGATTAGAAGTGTCTCAAACCCTGCTCTTGCTGTGATAGATTAGAGGAAGGTGTGTGTCCCAAGTAATACAGTAATAGTGCTCTGTCGTGTCACTCGTGGGTTGTTTAACATTGTAAGTCAAAGAACAAAACCATCAGTTAAATGCAGATTAAAACTGATATTCAAAGTGATGTAACTGAATGAGATTTTTAATGGTACGCAGGGTTCGATTTGGCGATGTACATACAGCGGATCTAGGTTATCCTGAATGCAGTGTCTCCAAATACTGCTGCACTCCACATGCTAAAACACTTTGGGACAGGATGTCCCTTCATGTCCCCTACTCACATCAAAAGAATGCCAATTTTTTATTTATTTATTTATTTTTTTGTCTGGCATCAGTCAGATTGTCTGGTTTTGGTAATGATTCCCTGCCGTGGCACCCGCCGGCCGGTGGTCATTTTTACAAACATTTTGGATAGCGTGCTTTTAATCAGATTGGCCAGTGTTGGGGTCTGCTGGAGCTTTTCCTTACACACTTTCAACAATTTACAGCGACCAGTTAACTCCATTTCTCTGGACTTTGAGAGGAAACCACATCACCAAATAATAAATAAATGAATAAAAAATGTTCAGACACAAGGACAGTAGGCCAACTGTTTAGTAACAGTTATTGCTAACTATATTCACACCCTGCAAATCTGTAATTCAGCAACAAAAATCCTTTCCACATCCTATTATTGCAGATGCGCACGCCTGTTTTCCAATATCTTAATATTGGTTCCCAAGGCCGCAAAGTCACAAACGTCAGTCTACGTATTAAATGAAACTGATTTTCCGAGTGACTAAAATGATAATACATTTTTTCGTATTTTCCCTTTCAGTGAGATGTGTGCCTCTTCTCAGGGTTTTTCCACAGTGGTAATTTAGGGGATAAAAAATAAATAAATAAGTAATAAAACCCAATAATTCCTCGGACTAATTCAGCCGAATCAAGCGAGAGAAGGCAGAACCGAATGTATGTGTTTACTGAGAAGCGTCAAAATAAATTTTACAAAGTGCGGCACACAAGTGCTTCTCACCCATACACACCGCAAATCCGTGCCTGCTGTCTCATACTTTTGCACCAGCATGAATTATGCAGATAAGTCTCGATGTTTTGGATGTTTGGACCAATTTTGCTTGTAATAATATACTTTCCCCTCCAGCTGGACACTGTGGCTCTCCCGATCCCATTACAAACGGTCACATCAGCGGAGATGGGTTCAGTTACCGTGACACGGTTGTATATCAGTGCAACTTGGGCTTCCGCCTGATTGGCAGTTCGGTTCGGATTTGCCAGCAGGACCACAGGTGGTCAGGGCATGCCCCCGTCTGCGTCCGTAAGTGTCGGCACAAACCATCCTACGCAAGCTGTGTTGTGATATTCTAGTTTCCCTTGAGGGGTCTTGCTGCCATTCAGCCCTTCCTTTTCTCATCCGCAGCCATCACGTGCGGACACCCTGGCAACCCGGCACATGGCCGAACCAACGGCAGCGAGTTCAACCTCAATGACGTGGTCAACTTCACGTGCAACGTGGGCTACCTGCTGCACGGCGCCTCCAGGGCCCAATGTCGTGTGAACGGTCACTGGAGCAACCCCCTCCCAGTGTGCAGGGGTAGGAGCCTTGTAATGACCCCTCTATTTTCCCCAAGGTGTAGGAGAAGACCTGTATTCTCCGTATATCGCATTTGCACAGGTGGGGTTGTGGATATCTGTGCAGACTGTTGGTATGGAAAACCACAATTTCACAGTTTTCTTCCAAAATGTTGCCCTTGTGTGTCTCCTGGTCCTAATGCTTCTGATGTTTGAGTAGTCTGGAATAACAGAGTGCAACATATGAATAACTGAAAATTTCAGGTTTTCTCTAAATGAGTTTCGTTTCAAAAGCTACCAAGGTATGGAGTACATTCGCTTTTTAGGGTCGGAGTTCATTCAGCTGACTGAAAATTTACAAATGTGCTCTTAAATCCAATGGTTGAGACAGGTGGTAAAATAATGCAGTAAATGACAGTACAGTCCGTGCTCAACTTCACAGACCTTAGTTTATGGACTGCGGCTTGACCGTTGCAGAAATATTTCGAATGAATATAGAAAAACCATAAATATCGAAAAAGTTCACTTGTAAGCATAATAAGAGGGAAAATATCAATATTTAACAAATGTTTAGCCTTTTTGGAGAAAAAAAGTTTTTTTAGACTTCTAAAAACTTTTTTTTTTTTTTTTAAACAATTGTGACACTGTGTTTCTACAAAGAACCATCCACCTTTTTCTACTGTTTGCTTCGTGAAGGAAGTGAAGCGCCAGCCGATCTCCTTTTTTGGCACATTCTGACAGTCCCGTGTCATTGCTTTTACACATAATTCACCGTACTGCATGCATGTATGTACGTACATTGAAACTGCAGCGCTGACTTTATTTCAATTTATTACGCATATTGCACGGTTATTAGACATAAAAAAGTGCAACTGAAGGAAATAGTAGGAGTATACAGCACAACATAGTAAAAATTATTATGCTTAAATTATACTTTCCAGATTTTTGCCTAATTCTGACCCTCCTTCCCCTATACAGTCGAGAAAAACCAGGATGGACTTTATTACAAAGTTCTCGGGTGAATTCTGTACAGACCTGAGATTCATTCTCATAAAGTCAGCGCACCATGTAACTTTGCTGGTGGTCAGACACAAACTTTTTGTTGTTGTATTATTTTTTTTAAATTTAATTTATGCCTAGCGGTTTGTTGATAAAGGAGTTATATTGTAAATATGACTGTATAAGGATTGAGCTGCACTGACTAAACATTAATTTATGGACACTTGGACAAGCAGCAAGCGTTGCCTTTAAAATAAATCCTCTTAGTGAATTCACAGCAGAGATTTAATATGAACAAGAGTGCTATTTGTCAAAGGACATTGCCACTCAACTCAATCCAAGGCTTCCCAGATGAGCTACATCCCCTCTGCTATAAGTGTGTAACCCACCATTCCTGCACACTTTCTCATTGCTGGATTACATGGTTTACCAGTACACTGTGTCTCATTTTGCATTTACAGCAGCGTTCCCAAAACCAGCTTTCATCTGAGTAACGGTGGCTATCCAAGCTGACACACCACGTGCCAATATCAGGTGCCACCCCAGGACCATGGCTCTCCTGTCTACCTGGGGTGTTTAATTGTTTGCTGGGGCCATGACAGCTGTCACCGCAGGAAATCTCTTTTATTTTCCCCTCAAAGCCCATTTCAACTCGAGCCTCTTCTGCTGAAGGGCAGTAAAGCAAAGCAAAGATTGCAGGAATGATATTTCTCCTATAATAAGAGTGGAAAATGCAGCCATGTCAGTAGTCTGACTGCCGTAGCACCACTGCACCTTCTGTGTGTTTCTCAGTCCTTCCAAAGGAGGGTGTCTTTGCACAGCTGGGCATCTCATACTGTAGCTGTAGCTGTAATTCCTTAGCATCTTCCCTGATTTCTTCATCTGTCTCAGTATTACTATCTGTCTATCTTTGTCTCTCCAAGGTTCATCCTTTCTTTCTTTTCCAGTCTGTCCTCCATTGTTTCACACATTTTCTTCTTTCCCTTTATTCATCCATCAGTCCATCTGTCTGTCTTCTTTCCTTCTTTCACTGTCTCCCATTTAGTACCGCCCTCTTTGTCTGTGCCTCCATCTTCTCTCATCAGTCTCTTCATAATCTCTTTATCTCTCTACATCTCGATCACTCTCCCAACCTTCTCTCATCCTTTATGTCTATACCTTCCTGTCTCTCAATTTCTGTTCCTCTTTTTCTGCATCAGTTCTTCTATTTCTTAGTCTCCCTTTCTTTATCTAGGTATCTCTATCCACATCTCTGTCATCTATCCTTCTTTTTTATCTCCATCTTCTCAGTCCATTTAGCCATCATTTCTCCTCCACTTTGTCTGTTCATCTTCACCTTCTCTCCATTCTTCTTTTTCCACGTTCATCTTTCCCTCTATTTTTTGTCTTCTTTCTCCTTTCTATCCTTCATCTCACTCCTCTAGTTCCCCCTCTGTCATCATTCCTCTTTCTTTTTCTTTATCCTTATCTCTGTCCATGCATCTCCCTCTCACTCGCAACCTCTCTGTTTCACATCCGTCTCATCTCTTCTGTCTCGCTCTCTCTCTGCAACACGTTCCTTTCACCTCCTTCCCTGCCTTTTCTATTTCTCTATTTCACATCAGTCCCGTTCCACCTGTCTATCTCTCTTTCCTCCCCTTTGCTCTCATCCGTCTTTCTCCTGCTTACTGCGTCTAATAATCCGTCAACCGCCCATTATCTTTCCCTCCCTTTTCTCTCCCACTCTCATCCCTTCCTTCTTTTCTTTCTTTTTTCTTTCTTTCTTTCTTTCTTTCTTTCTTTCTTTCTTTCTTTCTTTCTCATCTGTCTCCTTCACCGTTTGTTTCTGTCTCCATCGCTCCCTCCCTCCTTTGCTTCCTCTCCCGCTCTCTCTCTGTTCCCATTTTTCCTGTCAGACACTGAGCATCTGGTTGGTTTTTATCTCGCAGTGGTAAACTGCTCGGATCCAGGCTTCGTGGAGAACGCCATCCGTCACTCGCAGCAGCACCAGTACGAGAGCTTCAGCTACAGCACCAGCGTGATGTATCACTGCAAGCGGGGCTTCTATCTGCTCGGTTCATCGGTCCTCACCTGCCAGTCAAATGGCTTCTGGGACAGATCACTTCCTAAGTGCCTTTGTGAGTGATTTGCTGTGATTTCCTTAATTTGCCGTGGCACCAGTTGCAACTGCAGCGGCATCTCAAGTAGCTTCGCAGACACAACTGTTGGCGTGGCACAAGAAGCCATCAATGCGCTCGTACTGAAACAAGCACCATTTCTCAAATGCAGGCTGCCAGCAGGTTTTTATCCAGCACATCTCATATCCAACACATTGTGTCATTTCCCAAATTGTCTTGTGTACTGCAGTGCACTGAATATTTCATTTATCTGCACACAGCACTGACTTTCTAGCAAATTAATGTACATGTTAAAAAATGACATCAGTTATGCTTAGCTAGCTTAAATGTAGATTTATTTTTTTCAGTCTCAGAATCAGATGTATTGGTCAAGTGTGGTCACACGTACAGTTCTATATATAATAAGTGTTTAATTTTACTTATTCAGTCAGTTTGAATATGTGGGATAAAAATATTTAGTATTTTCAGTTACTTTCAATTATTAACTCTTGCTTTCTATTTTTGACATGCCAGTAAAAAATGGGAGGCCCATTATAATTGTTTATAAAGCAGCTATAAAATATTTACGATCACCTCATGTCACACAAACTTTATTCCTAGTTATTAATGCATGCTTTACACTTTTTCAGAATATATAGTATCATGTACCTGTGTGTGTGTGTGTGTGTGTGTGTGTGTGTGTGTGTGTGTGTCTGTGTGTGTGTGTGAGTGAGAGTGAGAGAGAGAGAGAACTCCTGAATTTGTAACTGATTCTTCTGGCTCTTCACTGTATTACCTGTGGACACACCAGAGAAATGCAAAATTTCAGTAGATTGTGTAAAAATTCAGTGGCCATGGAAAGCCTCATGGTATCAGACTAAAGAAACCTTATTTATGACCGATAAAAGTCGTAAATGGGTCACATTTCATTGGAGCATCAATCATCTGACCAGAACATTTGATCAGAACAGCAATTCAGGGACTTCTGGAAAAAGCTGACCTCTAGCTTAGCTGTAGAGGTTGTTTTTGTAAATGGGTATGTGTTGCTATAAATGTAAAAGCTGTTTTCTGCTTTCTGGACCGCTGTCCTTTCCCTTCAGCCATTTCGTGCGGAGATCCTGGCACTCCGCCTAACGCTGTGATGTCGGGGAAGAAGTTCACCAACGGAGCTGTGGTGTATTACTCCTGCGGCCAGGGCCGGACTCTCGTAGGGAACGCCACGCGGCAGTGCCAGGAGGACGGTCGCTGGAGCGGTTCACCCCCCTACTGCTCAGGTATGAGTTTTGCAGATGAGCCACGTATGTACCATAAAGCGGACCCTTCGGCAAATGGACTGTTTGCCAAGTATTCAGTTTGCAATCTTTAAAATTGTAGTAAATTTGTTTGCGATTAGACTCGGCCGTAGTGCACGCAGCAGAGAAACAATAAAGAAGAAAGTTCAAGACAGTCTGGGAAGAGGATCTTCTTTTTCCGATGGAGATGATAACTGCTGAGGCGCTCATTGATCAGCTCGTTCGCTGTATTCAGGCAACAGCCCCGGCTTCTGTGGAGACCCCGGGATCCCCCCGCACGGCTCCAGACTGGGGGAGGAATTCAAGCTGAAGAGCCTCCTGAGGTTCACCTGCGAGGCCGGATACGCGCTGATCGGGTCGGCTGAGCGCACCTGCCTCCTCAATGGATCCTGGAGCGGCACGCAGCCAGTGTGCGAGGGTGAGGAAGGCCTCGCTGCCATTTCTTCCCTTTCAGACAGAAAGTTGGAAACCGCAGCAATGAGTGGAATCACGTGGTGTTTGTTTGATGGCCTTGAAAATTTCTGAAATATCAAAAATATTTTGTTAATAACTGCCAGCTTTGGCTGTAGAGTTTACAACCATTGACATGCATTCTTAGGGCCTGGGTTTGAATTCCTCTCCAACTGTACAGGTATGTCCCTCAAATTGCTACAGTAAATATTAGAAATTGTGAAAGACATGGCCATCTCTCAATCACATATATAAGCCCGGGTGCTAACATCCCCAAGAATATTTGAGGCTCGCGTCCACAAACTGATAACCAAATACACAGCTCCTTCCACCAAACTTGCTGTGTGCACTCCCATTCTACTGCCTACAGTAAAAATTACACATCTTTATAAATGGGTAAATATTTGCAGGAAGCTTACTATATGATCATAACAGTACAAGTCCCTTTGGAGAAAAGTGCCTATAAATAATAAAAAATAATAATATGCATGCAAGAAGTGCACAGACTACAGCAATGTACTGTATAAAAGCAGTTGCACTAGCTAAAATGTTTAATGCAATAAAATTGGCATTCTCACAATTCATTAAAAACATTTTAATCTGTAAAGTTACTCAGAAGAAAGATAACATTGAGCAGGTCCTCTCCTTTAGAACCCAGTATCATCCAGCAGATTGTAAACAGGATTATTTTACAGATCCTGCAACTGCATTTCTGTCACCGCTGTAGACTTTGGAAATTGGAAATTTAACATTGGCGTCAAATAGAATTGTAAGAGATTTTTAAAAATAATAAAAGTAGGTACACAGAAACAAGGGAGAGGGTAACCGTTGTAATGCGGCTGTGAAGCACTGCACAAACACATGCCAAAGGCCAGGTGGAGCCGCACGGTCGTACGTGCTCTTAATTTGGGGTCGCACACATTTTACCATGGCTGATGCCTCTTTCCTGTTACCTTCTCACATCTCCAAATTGTATTTTTTCCGTCAGACAAAACAAATGTATCCTTCATGTTGGCTGGCAGAAAGCGCTTTATGCAACTGCTTGAATAGAAACTGTCAGCCCTCGTTCATTTCTTCCACATACACCATAGCACTATAGAGCCATTTCTTTTATCCGGGAAGAAACACAGGTAATGTGGTGATGTGTAGCGGCGTCCTTGTTCGACAGTGATTTGAACATAATGATTGAGTAATTTGTTTTTATTACTTTTATTACTTTTTATTGAGAACATATTATTGACAAAGGCTCCACAAATTCAGGGCCATTTTGCTTGACAGTCGAGTACAGTGGAAACCAAACTGTCATTGAAAGACACATGACAAATAGACAAAATTATTTCTCCCTGGAATAAACAGAATTAAATCAATAAACTGAATAAAATCGAACTTGCAATGAGCATTCAATGCACGACTTAATGAGAAAATGCTCATCCTGGAAAATCATTTAATTTATTCCTGAACGAAAAGAATTTGCTGCATTTATTTTTGTTCATCTTAAAGCCAGCATTGTTCAACTGGCTAAAACCAAAGCAACAGTCAGTTAGGTATTCTCAGGATAACTACATGTAGAAGGAAGTTAAACTTCTGGCTTTGTTAAAATTATTAATGCCTGGTACAAATACCGTAAATACTATAAATTCTTTTGAAATAATACAATATACAATTATAGAAATGCTTCACACAAGCTAAAATTATACATACGTGCACACAGGTATCCCACGCTATTCGATTATTTGTGACAATGCATAGCAAAAACGTGTAAACTCACTATCCAAACTGAAAACCTGCTATAATGGGTATACGTCTGAAAAAAATTGAGAGCACTAGCTTACGAAAAGGATTTAAGTCTGGCGTGAGTCCACTCGGGGGAGTGCAGCATTGTGACGGTGGAACGTTTTGGTGATCGAATGCAATTTGAGAGAAGCTTCTGTCGGCCGTTTTGTGTGTTTTACTTAACTGATAATATGTATGCAGCTGGTGGAAAGTACAGGAACATGAAGTTGCTCACAATAAACACAACACGCTCGGGGAATCCCAGCTTTGGTTCATTATTGACGAATTACAAGTGAGAATTTCCCTGGAGCAGCAATTCCATCCCTGGAGTTTTCGCCACAAAACTCTTTTTGGGATTTCTGACCAGTCGAAAACAAGAGCGGAAAGGTAATAAGAGTGCGCTGCAGTCTCATCTCATCTGTTCTCCTGATGGGATCGGTCTGAGGTTTGTGTCGCTGTACCTTCTTGCAGTCCCGTTCCACACATTATTAAGGAAAAGATATGTTTATTGTGCGTCTTTAATGTATTAACTCACTGTTTATTTACATTGCACCAAAGATTTATTGCTGAGCAGAAGGAAAATGTAATTCAAATCCAATACCGAACAATATTTTTGCATACTGTACACAAACATAACCACTATCGACTTCACTAAATGTTTATTAATTAAGAAATTGGAGTTTTAAATGCTTAAATCCTTGGTTGACTGATGTACAGGTGTTTTAGTGATATCTGTGGAAACTGGTTGGTGGCTTTCGATGGGACTGATCAATTTTTTTTTTCTTTTCTATTTAAAAGTTAGGCTCCTGCTATCTAAAAATGTGCTATCCATCACTTTTTCAGGATTTGATTAAATTTAGATAACATGGAATGCCTGTATTTTTATTACAGCAATCTCTTGGAATCTAAATGTTCCCTAAAAATACATAAGAAGCCAAAATTTCAGGTGCTAAATCCTTATTTCCCATCGTTTTAAAAACCCATCCAAAAAACACCTATATAGCCATCAACCCATGAGTTTAGCCCGATTAAAAAAAAACTAAACACCGGTTGCCCAATTAGAAAACACATAGTATTGTGTTTGCATGTTTATACCGTACAGTATGTACAGTACAAGATGTTTTGCACGCCACCGGTGTGACACACAGGAGATGAGAGGCACACAGGAGATGAGAGGTGCTGGAGTTGAATGTTACAAGATGTTGAATCTTGAGAAGACGTGTGTCAAAGTAACCCTCCTTCTCTGTCTTACACAACAACTATCTTGTTGCATAACTAATAGCATCGTTGTGTTTGCGTGCTTTTAAAAGTTTCAGTTTTCTTGTCCAACATGGGAAGGATTTTTGGTCGCGCAAAAATCCTTCCTTCTTGTCTTCTTGCCCTTAGGACCGATGGGCATCCAGGTCAATCTTCCAGCTTAAATCATAATTAATGTGGTGACGCTACATGAGCGCATTCACTCAAACTGGATCACATGGGCGGTCATTTTGAAAGTTTATTACGATGCCTATAGTATTTTTGTAATTCAGACCACTATACAGTATTTACTGATTTTTATTTTTAAAATTTTATTTGCATTTTGTTTATTATTTTTTTCAAGAATAAAGCATTGGATAAAAATTCATTACAGTAAAAGTTTTTGTTGTAATACTAGCATTTAAGTATTAATGTTTAAGAGCTGTTCAATATACCAGCATGTTTAAATTCGGATACAGTTTGGATACTGAGGGATCATCACATTATTCTTATTTGTTAACTTAGACATTCATAATTTAAAACAATTTATAACAACTTTTATACATGCAGACCTCAGTACAATTCACATTATTGGACCAAAAAAGTTTGCACACCTCTGTTCTAGCTTTTTTTTTTTTTTTTTTCCCTTGAATGCATGTATTATAAATAAAGTCCTAAACAATTATACATACAGTATTAGCAATGTGTTGGAAATTCTGCTTAACTAAAGTTTTTTAAACTAATTGTTTTGTCATAAAGTCTTAATATTGGACAAAAGTGTTAACCACAGGCATAGTTGTATTTGGAGTAAAATCATAACCTGCTCTAAAACGGATGAAGTTTGCATTACTGGGACCGCTGAAGCTACTGTAGGTTTTATATTAAAAGAGTTGTAGAACAACCAAATATCAGTAGCAACCTCCAAAATGTACTCAACATTCCCCAAGGCAAATTATTTACTTTTATTCTCTGAAATCATTCATTACATTCAAATGCTAAAGAATATTACAGCATGTGTAAAGTATGGGTAAGGGGAGTTATCTGTTTGTCATCATATGGTGCACGGAATAGATTTGCTGCTTGGAAAATTCAGTAAAATTTTATTTCAAGAGGGGAAAAACGACCTTCGAAATCATCAAATAACATTGCATTTGCACAGCAGAGGGAAATGTCAAAGAACTGAATAAAACACACACTGGTACTAATAAAGGCAACATCTTTTTCATAGGTTAATATTTTCATAGGTTAATATTATTATACTATTTGTTCTGCCAAATATGAGTTTTTTTTATTATTGGTATTATTTTTAATTATCATTTTTAATTTTAAAATACATTGCAGCAACTTCTTAAAAGTAGATAGTGTATTTTATTATTTGCAGCAGTAAAAAGTGCAAGATAAGCCTCTGGATTGCTAAAAAGGAATCAACCAAAATGCATTATTTAGAGGCCATTCATATCTGAGAAAAAAAAAAAAAAACTATTTAACATCTGCTCTGAGGGAATTTATACTGATCACTACTGAATTAATTCAAAGCAAAAGTCATAGCAGAAAGCAGAACTGGGATGGAACAAATAATGTCTTGCATACATTAAATGTAAATACTAATACACAGGGGACCCCAAGAATATTCCTTTTTGGGTGAAATGACTTTCTGTCTAGAAATATATCGCAAACGTAACCTTTTTCCTGGTTTTTTTCCCCTTCCCCTGACCATCAACGTACTTGTATTGCTGGCAAGTGACCAGGATTTCTCTTTTGATTTGCTGCAAGGAAGGTTTTGTATTAGATTATAATTTTCTGAGCAAATTCCAGTATGCTGGGTGACTCAAATAACCTTGGTGGTTTAGCTGAAGCACAGTAGTTTGAGCCTTACAAGAATTTCGACTGATATTGATTACTAAAATCATATCAAACGTGTTTTTTTAATCCTTTATTTTTGGGATGCGATGCATCTCGCTTTTGAATGCTTACAGTATAAATGATGGGTTCATCTCTAGTGTTCAAGTTATAGTATGCTTTGTTTTTCATGACCGATTTATACTAAAATAAGCTAATTATAAATAATAAATGTATAGCAAAATAAAGTCATTCGGTGAAGCACACTAAAACAATGCTGTCGTTCAGTCTGCATGTTTCAAGTGGCTCCCATTGCTTCACATTATCAAAGGCTTGCAAATGCTTTCTTTTCTTTCTTTTTCTAAAACGGATTACTAGTTAGATAAGCACTTCTATTTTCTTTTAAACTGAGGGACGTAACTGTCTCGGCAAAACCATGCCATTTTTTTTTTTTTTTTTTTTTTGTCATTAACATTATATTTCATGCTTTTGACTCAGATGTTATAGAAATCAGTGCATGCATACCAGATGTTGTGCTGTAAGATAGATGCTGCTTGTTTCTTTCGGTTGCATTCGCTTCATTTTTCTTACATACTTTCGCAGACTTTGAAAGCACAACACTGCACTTTTTGCTTGGTTTCCAACATTTTTTCATTGTAGAACAATGAGGAGTTTATCTGCATAAAACACATTGTTCCAGGATGGTCCTCCCGCATCCGATCTTTAAGACCATGACTAGGACAGTTTTGCTTAGGCCTTCTTGATAATCCCTTGTGGGTAGCTGCCTTCCATGATTTTAGCTGGTTTGCGCGATCGAACGCTGTGAAGTCCATTTACACCAAATTTTCATTTCTCCATGTGGGTTCCTCTGCACTTGAAGACCCATGTTACAGGACTGGACGCGTCCATTTACTTATGGTTATGGTTTATTATAAGCTCCAGCTCTGTGTGAGCTACATTCATCCAAGAGCTGATTGGCTACTCATCGCTCAGCACTGACTGGCTTATTCTTGCTGCAGCCGTATCCTGTGGGAACCCCGGTACACCAGCCTTTGGGAAGATTGTGTTCAGCGATGGAATCCTTTTCTCCAGCTCGGTGACATACGCCTGCTGGGAGGGATACAAGACCTCCGGCCTTACTACCCGCCACTGCACCACCAACGGCACGTGGACCGGGACCTCCCCAGACTGCACAGGTGAGAGACCCTCTCCCAAGGGCCCAATCCGGTTAATGGCCATTCAGCTAAAGGCCTCTTCAAGTCAAACGGTGTAACGTCAAATATTGACATTTTTAATGGCAATCAAACAGTAACCAAACATTTTGTAGATGTGGGGTCAGCAGCGAACACCATGACACCGAGTTTCCCCATAAAACCTAGATAAAGTAAAATTTCGTTGTGTCCCAGCAGTATCTTTATTAAATTGTTCAAAAACCCACAGACCCGCTCGCTTCGATGGGTGCTGATAGCCGACACATAATGTCAGCAGTTTTCAAGATGCAGCTGAGGCTCAAAATGGTGCTGTGATACAGTAGATAGATATACAAAACAGTGCAACGCATTACTCCAGATGTATGTTTGATGAACGATTTAATGGAAATGGCATTGTGTTGTGTCATTTGCCTCAACCCATGCACAAAAAATGGGCAGAAGTAAATGAACTGTGAACCCCCTATGTTACAGTGATCAGCTGTGGAGATCCAGGCCCCATCGCCAATGGGATTTATATTGGAAATGACTTCACTTTTAACAAGACAGTGCAGTACCACTGCATCCCAGGCTACGTCATGGACCACACCACCGCGTCCTCCACTCTGCTCTGTACAAAAGATGGAAGCTGGAACCAGACCAAGCCAAGCTGCAGAGGTCAGAACAAATAGGGGAAATTATAGTTTGGTACATATTTCTGAGAACATAAATACGACTCTTGAGAAAATAATGCAGATAAAGTGTGTGTTAATATTTCAGGAGATCGAAGCCTATATGTCATCATTTATTAATAAAGAAATGTCAGGATCAATACTGAAACTCTAAATTTCCATTAAAAAAATTCTAAAGTTAAATTTAAAAGCGTAATAAAAGAAAGAACAAAATAAAAGTAAAATAAGAAAAATTAAAAATAAAAATGCACAGTTTGTTCACACAGCGCTTTGTTGCACAGTGCTCTGTGTCACCGCAGTGAGAAGAGCGCTATATAAAAATAAAACTGAATTGAATTTGTTCATTCGTTTTCTTTTTTGTATTTGGTATTTGTTCTCTTTTTGGAACAGCAAGCAGGGTTGTCCCACGTCATGCCCCACAAAAAGTGCGCATTGTCAGATATTTCCTGCCAGATACCGGACTTTGCCGTAGCACGAGGCAGACAGAACGTACTTGAGAAGATTTAGCTAATAATGGAGTGACAGGTTAGGAATGAATGCAGCGATTCACATCTAATTTCACTGAGTAGCACTTTAGCAGATGTGTGCTTATAGAACAATTGTAATATTGTTGGGAAGCGCTGTGTAATCTGTCAGGGGTTCCCATTTTCCCTGCACTGATACAAGCACATGCTTGTCTATCCTTTTTAATGAATCCGTTTCCGCATTGTTGTGCAAGACGTCGACATGAAGCCCCACACCAAGTCATAATGCCGTAAATTATATAAGGGAGCATACGCACAAACAATATTACACATGCACAGTAACTGAATGTAATATGTATATATGCTGTTTTATATATATATATATATATATATATATATATATATATATATATATTTGCTGTTATATAAATATATATATGCTGTTTTTTTTTAATATATATATATATATATTTGTGATTAATGAGAGTATGATTCTCTCTATTTAGCCACAATTTGTATAAAATCCCTAATGGGAGTTGAAGCACATACAATCTGTTCTATAGCAAACTAAAAATAATGAAGAAAGAAGTAACCGTTTAGAAAGCATCCATAAATCACTAATAGACTTGTTACATATAATTTTCTTCTTATTCCTCTTAATCTCCATTAGAAAGAGTTATGTGTATGAAAAAGTGTATTATAAATATATTTGTAAATTATATGATAAATAAATTGCCTGGTGATCTGTCAAAGTGTCCACTGTGGCCCAGTCAGAAATTAAGGGTACCTGGTTGCCCCAGTGTGTGAACTGAATATTATTATTGAATGCATTATTATTATTTTGTTGCCTAATCCAACCAAAAGCAGATGTGTGGTCAAGTGCTGTGGCACAAAATGGGTGGCGTGAGTCTGTTGCACATTGATGGAGGTAGGTTATTCAGTGTAGGGACAAAAACAAAAAAAAATCGTGACGTAGCAAAAGAAAGGGACACAGACACGCAACTCATAATTTTGATTTTAAGGGTTTGACTCCTACATCTGAGGCCGCGCCTGACTCGATGGACCCCTCTTGCTTTCCATTCCGCAGTGATCATGTGCAGCCAACCCCCTGGCATCCACAACGGAAGGGTGGAGGGCTTGGACCACCAGTGGGGCTCCAGCATTACCTACAGCTGCTTTGAGGGATACCAGCTGTCGTTGCCTGGCGTTGTCACGTGCGAGGGCAACGGCACATGGCGTGGCGACATCCCGCAGTGCTTACGTATGTGGCAACCAGGACTACATCTCTATCATCTTTTTCACATCATTACTAAAGCAAATGCAGCTATATTGACAGCGGTCAGTCGGTATCGTCCCTTTTATGTACGCGCTTAGCATCCCCTGTGGACCAGAATGACAGTGACTGCCTTTCAGCACATGAGGAGGGGAATGCACATGAAGGACAAGATCAAATCCAAACTGACTCTTGAAGCAGGCGATAAATTATAGCCCAGAGTTTGATGATGGATACATTTTTAAGATGAAAAAGGTAGATTATTACCTGAATAGCAATGCAGTGCCCGCTGGGCTCCGATTTTTAATTTTCTGTTAACATAAGGGCCAAAACAGTGATTTCAGCATGATGTCAAATACATTTTTGTAGTCTCTGTGCTGATTATAGGCCACATCCCAGATCGCAATAATAAATACGGTTCATACTTCAAACTGTATTGTAAGAAGGTGCTGAAAATTCAGAGCCAGGTTGATACCATGTGATGTGCAGCCCTGAACAGGGTTTGCAGACCGTATTGACACTTGCGGTAGTTTTGTCGGTGCCTGCAAATTGATTCTCAAGTAAAGCCGGCAAGGGCTACACGTAACGTTCGAATTACAAGGTAGACGGATGTGATTTATCGGTAGACCCTGCAGCAGTTGTACGCTTTTGACATGGTCCCGGAGGGAATATTCATGCATTTCGGCAATCTGTCCCCAAAGCGTTCAGAAGCCACAAAAGCAGCATACGCACTAACTGACAGCTGGCAGGTAGGCGATGTCAGACATGGGGCCAAATTCTTTCAGCGTGCTGCAAAAAACAATCTAAGCAGCAGGTACCAGTGTGAAACATCTCTGCCCAGTATAATAATTGTATATAAAGCTTTGAGCTATATATTTTTGTCCAAATATGCACTGTTCACCAGGGGTGTCCACTGTGCAGCCATTTTACATAATGCTCCCAGCATTTGTAAAATTATTAATATACATACTATACCTTGCATTAATACTGTAAACTCTATCACATCCCATCACATAATAATCCATTATGGACTCGAATGGCCCGGCCTCCTTGCCTTGCACCCAGTGACTCCAAGACAGGCTTAGGATCTCCACAAGCACAAGCAATTAATGAGCGTGTGTGGATAGATGTTAGTGCATTCACATAGAATGGACAGATGGATGGATAAAATACTTTTTTTTTTTTTCTCAACTCAGACATTTAAACCAAAGTATGTCTGATTTTTTTCTTACTTTGGACCATTTCACACCAATGATTGTGGCCTTCAGCCAAAAAAGGCTGGACGCACTCACCGTGAGAGATGTGTTAGGTGGGGACAGCAGGTAGCGTGGTGGTCAGAATCATCGACGCAGTCACTCGATATTGGGTCAAATTTCCACTGCAGCACCGCATAGCAAGCTGCTTATCCTGATGTACTAGAGTAAAACTTACTCTTTCAATGGGTAAATAATTATATTTATTTGTATTTATTGTAACTTAATGTACAAACCAAACACAGTAAGTTGCTTTGGACAAACTTTTCTGTCCCGTGTACATAGTGCACTTTTGTTTCTTCATTTTCAGTTTGACTCCTTAATGGGTACAATTTTGGGACAAGATTGCTTTTTGTGGTAAATTCTGTAGTGTGCAAAATTCAAACTTCCTGTGCTTTTTAAGGATGACTCTCTTAATACCGTGATTCTACTTCAACAGCCGTACTTTGCGGAGACCCTGGCACGCCAGCAGAGGGATATGCAGACGGAACTCAGTTCACCTACGGATCAGAGGTCACCTTTCACTGCAAGTCTTCGTATCTCCTGGTGGGGTCGTCGAGGCGATCTTGCCAGGCAGATGGGACCTGGAGCGGGATCCAGCCCTCCTGTATAGGTGAGCTTTCCTCACAGCTACGAAAAGCATAAAGCTTTGTATTACATTGTGTGTGTGTGTGTGTGTGTGTGTGTGTGTGTGTGTGTGTGTGTGTGCACGTTTTACATAAAGCAATATATCTGCCAACATCTGCTGCTATAAACTTCATACTCCAAATGAATCCATTAAATGTAATTGTTTATTATTTTAGAAAATAAGTGTTTTCTTAGTACAGCTCTGAACTCACATACCATGCATGTGTAATACAAAAATATTTCAGCAATAATGAAAACATTTATTTTCTCAGTGAAACACAGGCACACACACACATATCAGTGCTGAAAATGATGCGCACTTTTTTCCCCCTTGCTTTAGATCCTGCATATAATGCATGTAGAGACCCAGGGACTCCTGCATTTGGAATACCAGTACAAGCTCAAGGATTTGAGGTAGACGTATCTCGACTGTACTCATATTAATGTGCGGTTAGTCAAGAACCGGATCCGTGTTTACACGAATCGCAAGCTCCAAGGCATCGCCGAAAAATCATTATACGATGTTGAATTAAAGAAATGAACCAAATTAAAGGAAAACCGTACCTTTATCCAGGATTTTTACGTCTTTTGTCGCAGGTCGGGAGCAAAATTTTCTTTAAATGTAGAAAAAACTACCACGTATTGGGATCTACAACAAGGACATGTCTTGAGAACTTAACATGGAGCGGTGTACAACCGGAGTGCATCCGTAAGTATTGCGGAACCTTGTGCCATCCGACAGACCGTCAGAAGTTCTGGGATACATGATGAAGTGTAACAAGAGCTTTTGGAATAATCTACTGGATTATGCACCGTCAGAAAAGCTGCCACCATTTCTTTCGGCCCTGACTTATTAATGACCCAGGAGATAGGATGGTGTGACAGCTTAACTGAATAAAATATTGTCACAGCAGATGTGGCTTTTTTTTTGATTTACTGAATCCTGCTGATAACGGCTCTCGAACGCAAGTCCCAGAGCCGGCATCGGCAGGGATGCTGTCCTTTCCTTGACTCGGGGCCTCCCAAAGATGCATCCTAAGCTCCATACTCCATACTTTCACATTCACTGGAGGGTACACAGCAAAGCGGTGTGGAAGAAGTATGTTCGAGACCCGATGATTCGTGCGAGAACAAAACGACGAGAGTTACCGCCTTGGCAGAAAGAGAAAGAAATATACTGACAGTTTAGTCAAGTTTATGCTGCTTGTTTGTACCTGGTAAATCGCTGTGTGAATGATGCTCCCTTAGCACTCCAAATCCTTGAGGTTTCTCTTTACATAGAAAGAAACATGGCTGTTGAGTGTGTAGAAAAGGAAGCCTCCGCTGAAAGTTGCAGGCAGTAGTGAGGAGGACTTTGAGGAAGATAGGACTTGCAGGCATGTTTTGTAATCTCCCCCCTTCGATCATGGCTTTTCCATTGAACTTTGGGCATACTTTTGGTGGTGCGAGCTACTGGTTGTTTCATTTTTTCCCCACTTCAGAATTTTGATCCGTGGTCTTGTGTTCTTTCTGTTTCACAGCCCACGCTTGCAGACAGTTAGAAACACCCTCGCATGTCGACGTGAAAGCCATAGACCTTCCATCCCTGGGTTACACGCTCATGTACACGTGCCAGGCCGGGTTCTTCCTAGCGGGTGGATCTGAGCACAGGACTTGCAAGTCAGATGGGAAATGGTCTGGAAAACCACCCATCTGTAAAGGTACACCAGTCTCAGGGGCTGGTAAATTGTTTATTATTTGTTCACCTGCTCATGGGATTCTACAAAATGACCGCAGGTAAAAGTGATTCAAATTCCTTTGCAGAGGCCACAAACATGTCCTTCTTTTGTGTAATAATCCATTACCCAAGGTCATTTTGCAATCTTTGCCAGCATACAGTATGTTTAGAAGTCAGTCCACATCCTCTTCCTCAGGTGAGGTCTTACAGCTCTGATTTTACAGTGAGTCTTGTCATTTCTTAGCAAGTTTCACAGAGCTGGAATTTAACTGACCTCTCCCCCCCCCCCCAATATGAAGTAGCAGCTGATGAGTAGGGGTGGTGGATCCAAAATGGACGTCCACGCAAAAAAAAAAAAAAAAATGTACGAAATATTCAAAAGCTGTTTGCCATCCTTACAAATTTAATTTTTCATAAACACAGCGACACTAAAATTAAGTCTTAAAGAATTTTCTGATATTCATTTATAGAAAATCGTGTTATTGTTGTGTCTGAGATGTTGAGTATGTAGGAAAAATCCCCAAAAAGTCACCTTTTCATTTACTCCCAACAATTATTTTTCAGTTGGTCCAAAAATAAATGACAAAGCAAAAGGATCAGATTCAGATCTCCAGAAAAATAAGATCAGAGGTATGTAAACTTCCCAGTCAAATTTGAACATGTTTAGATGCTTGGAGTGGAAAATTGACCTTTAATGTATTCGTCACTTGACAGTAATCTTAAATCCTCCGAGATGCTAGCTGCAGCAATAATTGTAAAATCTTTGGTCCAATAAGCCGGGCTGAACTGTCCCTCAGGATCTGCTCAGCATTAGGACTTAAATGAAAAAGATGTGTGAAAACAGCTCAAGCTCTATCGGTGCAAACCTTCAAAAAAAAAAAAAAAAAAGATTTGAAATCAAATAGTAAATCTGTGAAACTGAATGCTAAGAGATGGAGGAAAAAAACACACACATATGCTGAGAAGTTTTGTGACAGTAATGTGTCTCCTTTCATCCTCAGTTCCTGCAGATGTGTTTTCGTTAAATTCTGCCTGGACCGGCTTCTATGAATACCTTGGGAAAAGGCAGCCAGCTACTATAACTGTCAATGGGTTCAATGTAACCACCAGTAAAGTCAATGTCACACTCCTGGAGCACAGTGGCGTGCAAATTAGGCTGTCAGGTAAAGAACTGGATCTTCAGCCTGGTGAAAACACTGTAATCAATCAACCCAATGGTTTTTATTTAAGACTTTCAGGGGCAGACTTTGCATTACTGTTAGTCAGATAAGGAGCTTTTCAGATAAGTATTTCAATACGGTTCCTCTTTCAAGATACTCTAAGAATACAAGTCACACACGTGAAGGAATCATACCGAAACCCGGAAGTGTAGCTTTATTAAAGACTGCGCAAATCTCACGAAAAGTTGTATTATTATTATTATTATTATTATTATTATTATTATTATTATTATTATTATTATTATTAATAATAATAATAATAATGGCAGATAAAGATGCAGAGGACAGGAAGACATAGAAACAGTTGATCTGCTGTGGCGACCCCTAACGGGAGCAGCCGAAAGATGAAGAAGATTATTATTATTATTATTATTATTATTAGGGTGTGCATCCCTCTATTGCAAAACTGTTTTTCCCCCTTAATTTCTGCTGTATGTTTTCCTGGTCAGAAAGCATCAGGTTTGTGAGAGCCTTTATCAATGACTGAGTTTTTGTTCACAGGGACGTACAAAAAAGAAGAAAACCATTTGCTTCTTAAAGTGTACAATGTGAAGGGTCCCATGGAACTTTACTTTAGCAAATTTAAAAATGACAACTGGGCAATGGATGGATTTGTAAGTATACTGATTCTTGTGTTGTGATTCGGTGATGCTTATTTAAATGTTAGCTGAGGAAGTCCGCACGACCAGAAACCGCGAAAATACCGTCGAATTTAAAATCCATGTGTAATTGTATGCATTTGACCATGCAGTGCTGCTGCTCTCGCAACAGCACATACTAGTAAAGTCCAAAGGTAAAGAACAATGAAAAGAAAAAAGTATTGTCTATGTTTCTGAGAAAGAAAAAACCCATAACAGAAAGCAAGAGTTGAACTTTACCTTGAGACTTTTTTTTTTTTTTCCTGAAGGGTGTTGATTCAAATAATTCAAATAAATATTTTAATCTGTTTAATGTGTTTGTTTGTGCTTGTCCAGGTGACTACAGAATCTGACAAGAATAACTACATGTATCAGGGCTATATTCACAGCAAAGATTTTGGAAAATTCCAGTTAAAAAGACAAGGTAGTACTACTTTCTCTTCCTGAAAGACATTTATAAAACTATATTTAACAGAAATCAATTTTTAAAAAAAACTGAAAATATATGTAAATTTGTATTATACACTGCAGATATATTACAAATATACGAACATATCTTCTGTATCATCACTGCTTTAGTGTCAAAACAGTATTAGCATTTTGTTTTATTAATTTAGCAACAAAATGAAATAATTTAAAATTTTATCCATGTCTTATTTTCCCCAAACTATTCCTATTTATCTTTTGTTAGGTCTGATAACAACAGACATGGATCCTTCAAATCCATATTATGGCACCAACAGCAGTTCTGTGGCAGCTGCCATCTTGGTGCCATTCTTTGCCCTGATTCTATCAGGGTTCGCCTTTTACCTCTACAAACACAGGTACGTCACGCGGACTGCTTTCAAATATAAGTCGTGCCCTTGATCATTGAATGCAAAGCACAGTTGTCTTTTTTCGTGCAGTTATGGGAAACTCCTGTGACGTTTGGCTTGATAGTGCATCAAAATAAGAAACATGCCTGCAAATTCAGCCTGTGCAAATGACAAATATAAAAGCCTGCGGATAGCATCGCTAAAACTGAGGAGCATGGGAGTTTTCCAAAGCTATCATAGCTTAATTTTCTGTGACGTTTTTGTCGGAGAGGATGACAGTTCCGCAATATTAAAATAAATAAAAAATTGGCAGGGTACTTTCACAAGACACAGATGAGAATGAGAGACCCAAAGACGTAATAAGGGCCGGCTACAGGTAAGACACGAGAAACTAAATCACTAGGCAGTGATCCCTCTACCTTTGCATTGCCATTGTCTGCTTTTCTTTTTTCCATTTTGTAACAGAACAATATAAATAAACAGATATTGTAAACAGTGTGGAGAGCATGGATGCAGTGTAATGCTGTTTTGCTTTCCTTCCAAATAGCCAGTCCTTCTTTCACCATATTTTATCCAAGTAAACAATGTTCCTAAAATAATAAAAGTTGATAAAAATTGTAATGCACGCGCACAAGATATTCAAAAAGCAGATGTTTAAATGCCATCAATTACAGATTTTGAAAGCAGTTAATATACATGATGTAGCTTTACCTTGTATTTTAGTATGCTTCTGTATTGGCTTTGATGCAAATTCAAACATTGTTGCTTTTGCTAATAATAATAATAATAATAATAATAATAATAATAATAATAAAACATTTTTAAAAAATTTTTATTATTGTTATTATTATACATTTGAATAGCAGGGTACCTGCAGCAGAGGGAGTTCTCACCTAAAACAGAATGTATTTGTCTGTGTGTCTTCTTCATAGCACAGTGACTGGGAGGAAATCAACATCTATTTAAATAATGGTTTCGCACATTTTATGCATTCGAGGTTTTTATTTTTTTGGGGTTTTTTTTTTTAGATTTTTCATATTAACATTGCAAGAAAGATTGTGCTAAGTGATTTACTTGATTTGTATATAAAAACAAGCACCATCTGCGATAATTCCTACATGCTTGTCGTATTCTGTGCTGTTGCGCGAGTCTCGAAAACATGTAATATCTGAACATCTGATGTTGTTTTTCCTCCTCATTCGATGCCCCGTGTTGAAGTGTGTTTTATTATTCAAATTAATTTCATTTGTCATCTTGAGAAAAATGCAAACAAGTTTATGTTTTCAGTTCCACTGTTTCACACAATTGCTATTTTACTGCAACTCAATTTTACTACGTAAACCTCCACCATTATTTAAATTAAAAAAAAAAAAAAAAAAAGAGATAAACTTACTCTTTCGCATCTTTTACCTTGCAGGTCAAGACCAAAAGTACAGTACAATGGCTACGCAGGTCATGAGAATACGAATGGACAGGCTTCGTTCGAAAACCCCATGTATGACACTAACATGAAACCAACCGAGGCGAAGGCCGTTCGGTTCGACACAACCCTTAACACAGTGTGTACTGTCGTATAGCCTCTGCCACCTGCGTTTGACTGGGCCACAGCCATACCTCCTCGGTAAGCAGTAATGTCTTTGGTGCCACATGCCAATTCCTCCTTCGCTCCTATCTTTGCTACTACAGTGCATTGACTTCAGAACAAAACCTTGTTGGACATAGAAGGGTGGGGAGCTTAAAAAAATCTTTTTTTTTTTTATAACGGACTGACTGCAAAAAAATAAATATATAAATTGACTCTTCATTGAGTAAAGACCAAGATCCTTGCCAACAAAAAAAGGACTACAACATTTTTTCTTGGATCAAGGAGTTCTATCTTTTATGGCTCTTGCAGGAAGAATTTTCTCTTGTTTTTTTTTTCCTTTTATTTGTCTCTTTTTTTTTTCTGAAAAGCACTCTCTTGGGGAAATTCTGGTGTCTTGAAAAGGCATATAATTGTCAAGAAAAAGTATTTCCCACTCTAAAAATGAAGCATAAAGGAGACAGAGTCTTTGAACCAACCAGACTCCTTGTACCATGCCAGACTTTTCTATTAATAAAAGGAGAAATACGTTACGACTATAATGGTCTAGCGGAAGAACTCGACTATCTACTTTCTGGGGAGTAGAAGGAAATCTCTTCTCTGTTGCGTTGCAAAAACTTTACTACACAATTTTTGCACTAGTGTGTGACAAACGGACGGAAAATCGGTTAAAAAACAAAAATGAACATGTAATCCGAAAAAACAGGGTTTCTATATGCTGACCATATGTATATAAACATGTATTCCCACACCCACAGGAAGCATGTTGCCATGCTATGTGTTTGAACTATAGAAAGGCTGACTTTATTTTCGATATTGTTTTTGCAAAAATGTGAAGTTGTATGACAACTGCATACTTCAAACACTGCTATATAAACAGCTGTGACAGTCATTTAATAATGCAGCTTCATTTTTTTCTCTTTTTGTTTTTCTTTATTTACGGTGCAACTGGTATGCATGCAAATTAACAGCAGCCATCATGGATTCAATTGTATTTGGCTGGGCCATCTATTCATCAGACCCCACCCACCCCCACCTCCACAAAAAGTCAGCCTTGAAATAAATATTTTTATTGTTAAAAAAAAAAAAAACCCCCCCCCACCCATTTTTGAATATTCTTCAATTAGAATGGCGGATACTGATGCTAAGCTCTATTCTTTGCGTTTCGTAGTTTTCCAAGGATTACCGAGTAAACCTGTTTACCCCCCCCCCCTCATTCGCATTGTATCCTGTAAGCATTTGTAAAACTGAAGGAGTCATTTTATGCTGGGCATAAAAAGAAAAACAAGTATCTAGCAAAGAGGATAGGCTTGCTGATAATTAGACAAGTATACCTTTTGCACAAAAGTCTGTCATTTTATATAATGCTGGAGCAGATGAAATGTTTATTTTTCATAAATGCTGCACTTACTTTAAATCACAGATATGAATGCGGAGGTTTGTTTGGAATAATGTGCATCAGAAGTGTGTGCTGTAATGCAGGCTGGCTCCATTTAAAAGCCCTATGTTTTCTTTCAGTTTGCGGAACCAATCACTACAGTGATCTGCACCTGATGGCCATGAGATTCTAGAAGATTCTAGACAAGGTTTATGGGCAGCTGGTGTTATTTTTGTGTTCATTCCCCCAGCTCTAGAGAAGATTGCTTTCATAGTACTCCCTTCTCCTTCCAAAGCTCCATGGTCTCTCGTGGATCATCTGTAATTCTAGAACACACTCTCCATCGATACACTGCCTTATTGATTCAGAAGCAAAGAGTGGCCAACAAAATCACAAGCTTGCATGTACTGCTGAAACCTGTTCATTTGTGGTTTTGAGTGTAGGGCTACTTGAGCGCATATATACTGTGATTCCGAGAAGTCGTGGATGACGGTGATATCTTGCTAGATTTGGCGCCATAGTGTATGCTCATGTGATCACTTCCTCATCCCTTCACATGAACTACCTGCTGTGTCACCGACGTGATGGGAAACTTTCGATTCCATACTCAAAGTGACTCCTGGAATTGCAGATTATAACCTTGCAAAAGTTTACCTTTTAGATATCCTTTTTCATCCAAGTCATTGCTGCACAGAAGGAGGTTCACAGAGTACTGTACGTGTCTTCAAGTGTCTGTCCTTAAAGTACGTAAAGAAGAAGCGTCGACTTCACCTTAATTTTTCTAAGAAAGTTTTCTATTTTGCATTTGATATTGTTTAAAGCGGTACCCGGTGTGGTACTGGAGCACCTATGGTAAAAGTGGTGTGTAGAAATATGGCAAAGCTACGGTTACAAAAAAAAAAAAAAAAAAACTAAACAAAAAAAAAAAAACCTTCTGGAATGAAGTCCATTTCCTGCCAACTTTTCCCACCTATCTGCTTGCTGTGACGTCTGATCCTGCTGCTCCTCCTCCAGGCCCGGCCTCCCCTCAGGCCCGCTGCAATAACATCTTTCCATCTTTCTTTGCTCCAATTCTTCTGTAAGATATTTTAACCCCCAAGAGCTGTGCAACTGCACTCTGATCAGCTTCATTCCATTTGACAACATTGCCGTTTTGCCATGTGCTGCTGACTTGAAGTAGGTGCAAAAGAAATGTTTTTGTACAGAAATATATTTTTTATGAAAAATTTGTAAAATTATGAAATATGCTGTAATTTTTTGATTAATGTAGGTATAAAATTGTTAAAATAAATGGTTTTAATATACAAAAATGTAAACTTTTATCATTTATGTAACATACAGTACATGTCTATAGTTAGTTTTAAATTTGTATACTCCTGCACATGTTGGTGTATATGAGCCTGTATGAAATATATCATGTATTCCTCTGAGAGAAGCGGAAACAATCTTATATAAATTGTAATATAGTTTGTTCAATGAGAGTATCTTTTGAAAAATATAATTTGAGTTAGAGATTAAATATTTGACCATAGTTCTTGTCTAGGCTGACTATTTTCATGTTATTTATATTTCTTTCTTTATATATTTTCCTGAACATGCACTCAGAGAAACGATTCTTGAGCAGTGTTCACGTAACAAGCTATCAATATGTTCTGTTTCAGTGTTAAATGAACGTGACGACAAAATGTTTTTAAAGCCCAGCAAAAAAAAAAAAAAAAAACTACCATACATGAGATGAAGAACCGATTTTATATGCCGGTGTCATTTCACAGTCATGTCTGTTTTCCAACTTTGAGTGCAGGTACTGTAGCATGCAAATTAAGTGGCCATTGTTAGTTAAAGAGACGTACAAGTTTTCATTAACCCCAGCCATAAACCCAATGTCAGTCCTTAACCCCTTATTACGTAAGTAATATATTAATAGAAGCAGAATGGCATCCCTACAGCAGCTCCTAGTCCCACTGTTTGAAAAAGGCACCAAGTTAAAGCATGTGAAAGGTGTTGCTACGATTTCTGCAAGATGCTCAGAGTTCCTTCAAATGTGAGTCTCTCTCTCTCACACACACACACACACACACACACACACACACACACACACACACACACACACACACACACACGCAGAACATTGCAACATCCTGGACCCTCAGTTCATGGCTGAATCCACTGACAGTCAAAAAGAACTGAAAAGGTGAGCATTCTCTATGCTCTCACCTCATTTCCTTACCTTCTGCAGTAATCTCAGCCTTTAGGAAGTTACTGGCAGTCTACCATGTTTTACATTGATTTTACATCCACTAGGCCTCAAATTCCAGATATGCGGCCCTTGATGCATTTCTATTGATTCCTGTGTTTCCCTCAGGTCCCTTTAATCGCTTTAAGATTCCGAGTACAACGTTAATGCAACGCTTTGTTCAGTCCAGGTTATTTACAAATAGTAGCGTGCATGAGTTATGTTCCAAGAATATTGTCTTTGCATTCATTTAGACTAAGTACGTGCTTTTGTACAAGGGATAAATATGCAAGTATTTAATGATTTCTGCAACTACGGTAAAGCAATGACCACTCATTTCAATGCAATTATACAGACCAACATTTTACACTGCATAAAGTATTTCTTTCTTTGCTGTCCTGCTGTTCATACGCATGCAATAATTTAAAGAATTTTTTACTGTACGAGTTGCTGCATTTTGAGTTCTGCCTTTTTTTGCAGTGCAAAATACAGCTAAAGTCCTGTATACGCAGCCCTGGTGCACACAGTTTTGCTATAATGCAGCTAAAATTTTAGTACCAGCTTCCGGTTTGTGCAATAGATGCACTTATTTCTTGGCTGAAATCAAGAGATTCCAGTTTTGCACTCTTGCCAGTAGCATGTCCCCGTACCATACTGCCATATGACAATACTGTTTACTATGGCAACCTGTAAGGAACACAATTTGCTTCCGTCCTTACGGTTTCCAATCTCACATTCTAATCGTTTCTATGTGTTTCTGCAGTGCCTCCATTTTAATGTTGTAAATAAAGTGTTATCCAGCAAAATGGGGCCAAAGAACATAGAAACTTACTGTAGCTTGTGGCAAAAAAATGTACAGAAAAAGGCAACATGGCTAGAAATGCACAGAGGATAGAAGTGAAAACTGAAGACATGAAGGGTAAGTGCAAAATTCATTACCGTAAATTGCTTATTTTTCAACATTGTCATTTTTTAATGATGAATTTCAACATCATTTTTTGTCTTTTGCTCATGTCCGATACCCGTGATGCGGTTCCCTGTTGTGTGTGTGTGTGTGTGTGTGTGCGCGCATGTACACTGCACTACATGGTGCCCTGAGTCTGTGCTGCAAAGTACTGAGCTAAAAAGTGTTTCACAGCATTTATGATATTTCAGAAAGTTGGTTTGGCATGTTCAGATAAAATAGGAACACTTTATTATTTAGCATATTTAAAATAATGGAAAATGGGACCCACGGTGTACACAGCATTTTTGGGAACAAAGTGCAGCAAATGGGGTTTACCTATATCGTAAGACACCTCCTCCCAGTATACCAAGAGTAACCAGAAGTTAGTATCTCAAAATAATAGGTCATGTTATTCAAACTGATAGGTTTTGGAACATTTGCACCAATGCTCTTGGCATGTCTTTGACAGCTACTTTTCACGCTGCTCTAAATAACCTGACCTGTTCAGATCCCAAGCGTTCAGCTGCACACGTCGCATTTTCACCCCGGTAGCAACAGATATGCATGTGCGCAACAGCAGTTTACTCAGCCCAAGCAGAAATGTTTCCCACAATTCCCACGTTATGCTGAAAACTGTACGTAGCATAAAAGAAAGTGAAAATTTAAAGAAAATCAGTTAAAAAAAATAAATAAAAATTGTCGTGTTAGAGAACGATGTTAAAATATTGAAAACAGTAAATTCTATGCTGCAATCCACATGAAGATAGCTGCATTATTTTTATTTACAAATGACCATTATCTGTTTCAACAGAGTAGACAATTTTATACATTTAATGTGGACTCATGTCAACACGCTGAAGGATGACTTGTGCTGTTCAGTGTGAAATGGCCTTTTGACACCAAAAAATAAATCAATGCTCTCCTCTCAGTAGAAAAGAAAGTAGAAGACAACTGATTTATTTGTCAAGAAGGCTGCAAAGCCCTCTTTCACCTGGCCCCCACCACCACTGTCTGCTTGACCAAAATTGTGTTTATACACACACACACACACACACACACACACCTATCTATCTGTCTGTCTGTCTGTCTGTCTTGCCTAGGTTGATTTCAATTTTCACCTTTTAAGGGAATTCAGGTACACAGAGGCAGTCGGTACCATAATTTTTATGTTTTATATGGTGCAAGGGTTTACTATTAATTACAATTTAACTTCATCTTTGTCAAAAGTAGCTGCACGAGTGAGTTATAAAGAGCAAATCCATGAGGATTTTAATGTGTTTATACTGCAGTGAATTTAGAGTAATACTGTTAACTTGGAAAAATACCATTTCAGAAGTGTGGGTGCATCTGCTGGGGGTCTTCATTAATGCATTTTTGTTTTCATGTTGTTTGCATTAGTTTCAGAGTTATTCTGTATTCCAGCTTGTGCATCAGGATTTCTAATTTTTCTCACTTGTGTTAAAACTATTTCGTGCCCGCCGACTTTGCAGTTGCTCGGCGAATCCCACCCTGATCTCAGATTAATGATGGCGCTGCTCTAAATATTAAGTCGTTTCAGTGACATCCGTGTGCTTGAAAAAGAATGCGGTTCCTCTTTAAGTGCAGCGACTTCTCATAATATTCTGGCTGGAATTTACAGCCGCAAAGGTTTTCCTTTTTTTATTATTTGTTTTCTTTGCCTAACAGGAGTAAAAGGCAGTGTTTTAGAGTACCAGAGGAAGTCCAATGAGACACCTTGTCTGACTGCCTATAGCTTGGTTTCATCTTTGGACAAAAACGTCTTTTGTCGCTTCAGTTCCGGCCCATTATTCCTAAGGGGGGCAATAGACATCCCCATGGCTTCTGACTCCTGCTGCTGCACTGCCCCTCCAACAATACCTTCTACTAACAGTTCAACAAATTATTACAGTGCATCGTACATCTTACAGCAGAGCATCTTGACAGGAGTGGGTTAATCGGTTAAGTGGTGAAGTTTCAATATCTACCTTACAAAAGGAGGATCTCTTTCAAGCATAATAGTCACGGGGGACAGGGGGAAAAAAAGGACCGATATGACATACGAGTGCCCAAATCACTCTGCTGCCACCAAATTTTACCTCCGTTTTTGGCAACAGCACCGGGACAGTTCAGTCAACGTGTTCACTTGCTGAAAGTTTCATCGGTGCCCAGAGTCCTCTCTGCTATACAGAATATTTGCTGCAGTTCTATGCCATTTAGGAAATCCATACGTCAGAATGTCTCACAATGGTTAGCAATAGACGGGCTATGATTTCATGTGCTTGTTGAGCTCTGACAGCTGCCTGACATTTACTGTATGTACCTGTGAGATCAAGTTAGAATTTATAAATATTCCATTACAGCAGTTCAAAGCATCGATGTGTCATTGGCATTAATATGAGAATTTATATAGCGATAACAAACCGGCCATTTGAATTGTCAGACTAGACAGTATTCTGGTTCCATGCCCATTGAAATTCACATGTATACCCACTGCAGTGCAGCTGTCTCATAAGCCAAATATGTATGGCGTTTAACACTAAAATTATGTGATAGCACATTTGTTTAAACACTGGTTACCTTCAGTTTTTATTTTATGCTTTATACGGTTCATAAATAAAAATGAAATAAATTGTGTACCTTCACACTATAACGTTATATTTAACCATTATCGAGCTGACGCCTTGGTCCAAGGTGACTTACGCTGTTAGGTTTGTATACCATGCCATTTACAATGATTTACCCCTTCATAGAATATGGAATTTGTTTTATTTGCTCAATTTAGGGTACCTCGCGCAAGGGTCTTACAATGGGAATGGGGATGTTTACCGAGGCCCTTCAATTTCAAGGCAAGAGCTCTAACCACCACTCCCAAGGCAGCTACAGATTTATCTAAATCACTTTCCCAACAGGCTATCCCAGTGAATACTTTTTTATTCCAAAAAGCAGAGCGCCACAAGCCAGTGATTTTTCAGACCTGTGAAAATGGAGCCCATTTGTATTTACCAGTACTTTCAGGATTAAATTCCCAACCTGATCATGGCTTACCATCTAGCTTAAAAAACCACAAGTTGGAAATACTTAAAATTGTACTAGAGCACTGAAAAGAGCAAGACAGTTGAGGGAGAAAAATCTGTTTACCTAATTCACAGATTTAGAAAGGTACACGGCGCCGTTACATTTGAAGGTCTGTCTCATAGACAGCTGTTCCATGGTGACTGACCGTAAGTAAAATCACGGTCGAAAGGACCCGGCGAGGTGTCTGTGGCTTTCTGGTCTGCCAGCTCGGCATGTCACCCGTCATCTTCATTCGTCAATTTTGTGACCGCTGCAATTAAGCCCTGTCACCGGAAGTCTTTGAACTCCAGCGAATGGGCCAGATCTCCAAGATGTCAGTGCCACCCCCCCCCCCCCAAAAAAAGCTCATCAGGACTTTGTCAACCACACGTCGTGTTTTCACACATCATCCAATAATGGCATTGTGCCTGACAGATGCATAACGCGAGCGTCCTATGTTGTCCCCACCAGGCCCTTTTCTTTTCATTGCCAGGCAGCAGTTTTCCCCAACCACTCCACTTTAATGGTGGCAAATAAAGCCAAGTGCCACCAGCAACAAACTTACCGGTTTCCTTTGTTCCTTCTTCCCCTTAGGCAGAGAATGAGCTGCAGTAATGGCAGCACTGATCTAAAAAAAAAAACAAAAAAAAACCCCTCTGGCTGGCAGAGCTCAGACCTTCATTGTCCTGTCTGCTGGCCTGGTAAATCTCTCCAGGCAATAATAGAATTTGAGAGGTTGGCACATAGCTCTTACTGGGTTTCTTCATTATTGCCCTGTAAAACCGTGGTTTTCTGACAACTTTTAAGCCCTAAAAATATATAACACTTTTTTTTTTTTTTTTTTTTTTAAACCCTCTTAATAGATGATAGCCTCGACTCACCATAAATAATGGTGTTCTCACCTAAAGGGCAAATTTGTTAGATGTGCCATTTTGTTTTCAAGCTGTCTTTTCCTCCACTTGGACACAATCAATAACCCGATCAATTTAAGAATCTCAGAACCAGTGTCTAATTCAAATGGCAAATCACACATTTCTTTAGCTGCTTTAATACGGTGTGCACAGCTACCCCCCCCCCACACTAATGCACCTTATTCTTATTTAAGTTGGTCTCTTCTTTATCTGATCACCCATTGATCATTTATGCATCAACCTTTGGCAATGAAACCGCGGTAAAACGGGAAAAGTTAAAGCCTTCCAACTGTATGCATTTTGTCTCGGCTCTCAGCATATAGACTAAGGCTGTGTGAGATTTGCGAACACAAGTGTGGATTCATTGCGATTTAAACTGGCAGCTGTGTATTTTACTTTAGGGTTCAATAACGGTGAGCCATCTATGTCGTTCATTATTCATGCACCTTAGCGCGCCAGCAATGTCATGCCAGACTCACTCAGTTTAAATATCCACATATCACCCTCCAGTGCTCTGCATTGCAGCACAAAAGTAAAGTTAAATATAGACTCAGGAATACTTTGACCTACAGCACTTACCATCCCCCAAAATTTGAATTATGTCAAAATCATTCTGAGAATTTAAAAAAAAAAAAAAAATTATGAATATTTTCTCTAAAACAGGTATGCTGTCAAGGAACTGTTCCAATGCTGAAACATCTAGCAGTGATAACACTCATTAGAACCTAAACCAGGACCCCAAGGCCATTCATGAACATTCAAAAGATCATCTGTTCCTTGAATGGCAGTGATCCTTGGGTTAATCTCCCATCTATTTCAAAGTTCCTCACTTGAAACGCCATTGCACGTTATGTGAATATTCTCCGCATGATATGTATTTGAGAAGTATACTATAATGCGTAAGAAAGCATTAAGACTCCTTACAGTCATCATTGTTCATAAGCACTTAATTCACTATAAATATTGAAATAAGACAAAGAATGATGAATGCATTTGGAAGGTTTGATACATTGCATGAAACATTTTGAAAACATTACAGTAAGTACTTAAAATCTGAATTATATAAAGGTTATTATGTGTTGTAATGTATTATGTAAACATATTATTAAGTGCATGTGTAAGGCACTACAATGGGGGCATTTATAAGTAATGTTGTGTAGTTTAATTTTCGTAACTAATTCTTGACTATTTTCTCACTTTACCAAAGTGCCACGCTTATTCACTTGCGACACGTACAACTTTTGAACAATGCTTCCCATTATCATCTTACACCTCAGTACATTTTTAATCTTACCCTGAAGGAAAAAAAAAGTACTGTAGCTTTCTACAAAATTGCCAGGTAGCAAAAAGCATATTTCTAGCTTAACTATGCTACACTTCATCTTTTAATAAATATATAGAAATATGACAATGCTTTCTGCATTATTGTTATGAAATTTCACAAGGGGGACACAACTCATAGCAATGAGTTATATTATAATAATTTTTTTTACTGAGGCAATGAAACAAAACCAAAATCAAAGCTATAAAGTCAGACACCTACTAACCACGAAATTCTAACTTTATTAGCACACAGTAATAATAATAATAGTCAGCACTGAAGTGATGGGTAGTTTAAATACTTGTGAAATATGCTGTTCACGGACCGTTTCCATTTACTTGATGTGATCTATAAAACCTGGATCTAAACCAGAGACAATAATTTCACAATTAAACAGCGAAAAAGATCTTTTTTTTTGCTCAACTCAAATTAAAGAAGCCTAACTCAGAAAACACAATTCACTCATGTAATTCGCTATGTGCATGCGGTGTCCGGTGTTCCTCCTGCGGACGTTAAATCGAATAGCTTTTGGAACAGAGCATCAACCTTGAAGTTAAGTTACATCAAAATCGAAATGTACCATCTCAAGAACAACATTACTGAAAGAAGTTTAATGTCAGGGCCATAATGAAAGAGCAAGATTAGTGCCAAAAAAAAGTTCCTAATGGGACTTAAGCTTCTTAGATTAGTGAAATTCATGTTAGCTGGACTTGTGAGTTTATCTGTTCATGAATAGCGAATAAGCCAGGAAAACCAAACTGACCTGCAGTTGTACGTATTGCGACCCCTCTTTAGCCGTCTGTGTTAATCGAGGAGGCCACACCCTATTGCCACCTGCAGACTGAGGCACCTGTGTGCCATTATTCTAAGTAGGCCATTCAGGTGAGAACCGTTTTTCGGAATATTGAAGTGACTCTGCAACAAGTTAAACATTTAAATAAGCTTGATTCAGATAATAATTTAGATTTCACATAACAATGTTAAGTTTTATTTCAAATCAAAAGGCAGCCTGGCAATATGAGCATTATATAGAATAAAACCTTATACCTTTGTAAACCAGCATCCAGAATGTTCCTTCTTTGTGAAGGAAACTGAAAAAATCCATAAGAACACAACACACATCCCCCTTAAGTTACTGTACACTATCTGAGTCACCCAGTGCTGCCTAGGTTGAAAAGTTGTAGCTGTAGAAAGATAATACATTAGGTAACCACCAACTGTTTTACCATGAATGTAGTTGCATTTACTGCATAAGAATTTTTGAATGCTTTCAAACAGATGAACCCCACAGAGGTTGAAGCATGCAACTGTTGCACTAGAAGTAGAAAGGGTGAAAAAATACAAAATTTTATTACTCGTACATCACTAAGACATTGAGTACTATGTATGTGCAGACAGTAATAATATATAGCAACAAATGCAAGAAAATCCATCAGCATCACATAAGATGTTAGGAAATTCTGCAAGAGACATCACTACTCCTGTTTTTTTTTTTTCTTCTTCAATTCTTGTCATTTTTTTTTTTTTTCCATTTTAAAAATAGTAAGTAGCCTTTTTGGAATTGAATGAACCTGACTGCAACAAAAACTCAGTGCGAGTAGCACACCTGTGCCAAATTTCTACTCTGTAGCTTGAAAAACAAAGTCATGCATAAAGACCAAATAGACAGACACAGCGACTGAGCTTTATAGAGACGTTTATGACAAATTACGAGGAATACAGACGTGTGCGTGCAATTCTAGTTAGTGAGCCTACTGAGTTGTGCTATGAATTACAGCAGAGCGGGTGGGGGAAATCACTGTAACAGAACTGAAATATGCAGTTCTTCTTAACCAGGTGTAACCAGCAGCCAGGAAGGGCATGTGTGATTGCTGGCAATCTGGATCTAGTGAAGGGGTAAAGACGTAATGAAACCAAGAATTACAAGAAAGAAAAGCACACTTTCCTTTACCTTGAAGTACACATGTGTTCTATTCACTGTTTAAGAGCAAAGGGCAGACATCTACAGTCATACTTTTGAAAATCAGGATGTTCATAGCACACCTTCGATACAGTGGATCACGGATGTTTTCTAGAGGTTCCTTTGCGAGCATAGGAAATATAGGAATATACACTGGAGTGATGGGAAATGTGTGCAGTATTGGCTTCCGTTTTTATAACCTTTTAACTGTTTGGTATCCCTAAAATTAATCACCCCCGATTTGTTGGGAATTTTTAACTCTGCGACCAGGGCACAGTTATTTTTATTATCTGAAAGTAATCGTATTTTTTTAAAATATGGGATATTTTAACAACTATACGCGTTAAAACATACAAATGCGCTTATTTGCACAATGAGAGATTTCCTGTTCTTAAAACAGTCTCTTGAAATTGGAAAACGGAGACCATTAATTGCCCCCACGCAGAGGAACGCTATTATGGCATACAAAGGAGCATTAAGCTACTGAACCGCTCACTGTAAGATTGCTTAGCAAGAGTGCTCAGCGCTATTTAAATTACCCAACGTTCTGCTCCAACTGAGCATCAGAGTCAAAGAGAGACCCTGTTGGACACCAGTGGTGGTCTGGAATTTCAATTTTCAGCAGACAGCTCGAGACTGTGGTGTAGTTGAGGGACTCCCAGTTTGGTGTTTCAGTTTGGGAAATGCATTTTAAACCTGTTAAGGAGAGATTTATATTGCCCCTTCTGTGTAGACCATTACTTGTTATCAAGATAAACCTGCCATTGCCGAAAAACTTCAGCTACAGCTGAAGTAAACACCATCTGGTGAAAAAATAAAAAGTGATAATCCATCTGCCCAGTATCAATAACCGCTTGTCCATTTCAGAGTTGTTGTGGTCAAGAGCCCACAACAAACTGCAATTACCTAGTCTTCCGAAATACACCTTTGTGTTGCCAACATCTCAACTCCACACCAACGGGACACACAGCGGTGTACCTATAAGGCTCCAACTGCTGTGCCAAGGTTGTGCCCTGCCAATGAAAACAGGCAAAAAAAAGTACGTAAATACAAAATAGAATTCCATCTGCGCTATCAATCACACTGACATGGCTACAGTGTATAAAAATATTTACAGTAGTTTCCTTATAAGCCTGAATGGCAGCATTTGACTTTCTCTTTACTTAAGAACTGGATGCTTCCTGCCTATAAGATGGGCTTGGATGGCAGCAAGTGCAGTGGGACTGGTGTGTATCTGTTACTCTGATATGTGGACTTGGAGTCAGTGCAAACAGAGGATGTAGCTATGAAATCCCATGTTCGCTGTGCCCGTTCTTGAACGGCAAAGTGGAACTCAGGAAGGCATCCCTCTGCAGAGGAGATCAAGGCTTTGTACTTGGCAGTCAGGCCTCTTGTGGTGCTGCTTCCCCAGGGACCCAACTAGCTTGCATTCGCGGCGTAACCATCAGGAGAAAACAGATGAAATGGAATCTCCTTTTCGTCCCAAGACCTCTGCTCAGAACAGGCTGACCACTTTAGAGGACACGGAGAACCTTACTCCGGTTCTAGCAGATTACCAGTTAACACTCAGCTAGAACCCGGATCCTTAGAACCAGGATCCTCTACGGTTGCATCCTTTATGGTGTTGGCTTACCTGGACAGCTGTCCAACCTGAAACTCCTGCTAATCAGCTTAACTCATTGGCCTGTGCATTCCTCATGGTGTTCACCTCTTAAAACTGCTTGTTCTGAAGCTCTCGGGAGAAGACTTGTCTGTACCTGTCAGAAAATACAGGGTTTACTCCCTGCAAGCTGAACCTGCAACCAGTCAGACACTGAAATGACTACGGCCAACATGTTCCACCAATTCCTACTCTACTCATGTATAATTTTGGAAATTTATCTGACACTTTCCTTCAAAGTCATTGGCTAATATTTAACTGAAGCATATGAGAGCAAGTACCATACTGAGAAGCAGGACCTGAGTCCTTCAAGGCCAAAGACAAGGGTTTTAACCACTTAATCTGCTGTCCAAAGTAGTTTTATCTGTTCATATTCATATGGTCATTTCGTTCAAGTTACAAAACCTGCTCTTGCATCACCAGATTCATTTTGTCCCAAGGGCAGGGACAGTACAGACACATTTCAGACGGCAGAGTAACTCATTCGTCGTATCTGAATACTTATTACTGCCAACACTCAGAGCAACCGGAAAAAGGGAGTTCCGTGGGCATAGGCGACTCTGACAGCATAACCTTCAAAGTGTATCAGTCGTAAATTTGCTGAAATGCTTTGTGGAAAAAAGTTTGTTCCATTATGTCTGTAAAAAAAAAAAAAAAAAAAAAGCCTTTGACTGGTGAATCTGATGTAGACATTCATCTCACAAAGAAAAGTACTCAGAGGAGTTTAATTTGTCTTAAGAAAAAAGTATTCAGACACAAGTGCTGCCTGAATGGTCTGGGAAAAGACACCCTTGTCACAGTCAGTGAAAAGAAAGCATTTTATTTCACCACAAACTGAGATTAGAAGGGAGGTCTTTTTCCATTCATAGTAGTGGAGAGGAGAGACATGTGTGTTTGCCATTCAACCTTCATAGAGTACTGTTCATCTTATAGCAGTCACTGTAGTTCAGCCAGTATATATTGAATAAATGTGCATTGCAGCTACACTCATAAATAGTAAAACGGTAAAAGTTAATGGCAATATTATTTGTTTTCAGAATAAATTCTAAATTTTATGAAGCAGTATTTCAACTTTATTAAATATTTCAGAATTTTATCTGCTGATAATGATGAGTATAAACAAAAAAAAGTGTAAAAATAACATAGCATTAGTCCAGTGCAGACCTATTAAATTAGTTAATATAGATTTCTTGGGTTGCATAACAGATAATACCAGTACATGCTATGTGGTTAGCCATTAATCCCAAAAGAAACTGCATACTTATTTTTTCCCATCTTTGCACTAAGTATTGTAATCCAAAACCCCCATAGATGCACAGCCGTGTAGAGCACTTTTAAATAGATAGATAGATAGATGAAGTACATGAAGTGTTTGTTTCCTGGCATAAAGGACCTCTGCACTTCTTTTTGCTTGCTGCTTCCCCAAAGAGTTTTGCAGTTTCTAGTAGCTTTGCATACTGGAAATAACTGACGGCTCCACATAACAAAGCCATTGCCGCTTTATCTAAACTGATGCATACGTTGTAAAACAGCTGTCAAACTAAATCTAACACAGTCAATATTTCTCAATGAATTTAAAAAGAAATAATTTACTTACGCTTTACTCTTGGATTTTAGGTCGAGTAGTATTTGAACAGACAAAAATGACTGAAGTCAAGCCTAGTGTATTTATCATCCATGTTACTTTGGTCGTTTCTGTCAGAAGTGCATAACTCCAAGATAATTTGTGAAATGGTTGTAGGCTTGAACATGTGTGTAGACGGAAAAAAAAACTCAAAGTAGAAATCTATTTGCTGTCAAGTCTGCTACATGTGCAAGACTGGTCAGTTTAATAGAATTGTCTGACAGATTGACAGTAAACCTGAATGAGTGAGTTCAAAGGTGACACTTTTTTTTGGCTTGCGGGGGTATGTTGGGGCAGCATGCTGAAGAAACTGGATTTTTCAACTTTCAACACCACAAGAATACTAGGGGAAAAAAAAAAACCTTTTGGTCATATCGTGTGGTGTTATAATCAGGACCATTTTTTGAAAGATATACGTATGTGTTTAATGTGGTAAAATCCCATTGAACACTGCCCCCAGTTACCACACTCATGCTAGAGCATGCACGTCTCCTTTACTACTAACACTGTTGAATCATCTTCATTCTCCTCGCATCTCTCTGGTGCTCATTCTGCATGGTCTCCCACCCCCTTCCCCATTAGGGGCATGGCAATTTTTTGCCCCAAGTACTCTCATCTTGTCTTCTTTCTACTGTCACTTCCACATTAAGAATTTCCCTTACATGCACTGCCTGGCCAAAAAAAAGTCACACAGTCTAATATTTCATTGGGCCACCTTTAGGTTTGATTTTGGTACGCATTCACCGTGGCATCATTTCGATAAGCTTATGCAATCTCACAACATTTATTTCTGTCCAGAGTTGCATTCATTTTTTGCCAACATCTTGTATTGATGGCGGGAGAGTCGGACCACCGCGTAAAGTCTTCTCCAGCACAAGATCTCAAAGATTCTCAATGGGGTTAAGGTCTGGACTCTGCAGTGGCCAATCCTTGTGTGAAAATGATGTCTCTCTCATGCTCCCTGAAGCACTCTTTCACAATTTGAGCCTGGTGAACCCTGGCATTGTCATCTTGAAATATGAAGAATAAATCCATTGATGGAAAAACCTGCTCATTCAGTATATTCAGGTAGTCAGCTCACCTCATTTTTTGGCCACATAATGTTGCTGAACCTGGACCTCAGCAATTGAAGCAACCCCAGATCATAACACTAAGTTTTAAATCTAGGTAATGACTTTTTTTGGCCGGGCAATGTATATTAGCTACATTTATAGCCGCGCAGCAGCAAACATTTTACAGCTCTCACTGCTCATCTCAAAACTTCAGATCATGTCTGCTACCTTGTACTTCATAGCCCCACCCATTGACAGCAAGTCAAATCAATCAGCATCCAAAACTAAGTATGACAGATGTATAACTGAACAAAATAAAATACTTCCACTGGATTGTGACCACTGTCCAAAACTTTTTCAAGTTTGAATATAATTTGAGGACTTGATTTAAATTAAAACTAGAAGTTCCAAATCTGGAATGATTAAACAGAATAAACAGTAGTTACATAATAATAAAATAAGTTTTGGGCCCTGTAACCCTAGGCCACAGCCCACAGTTGCTCAATCATAAGTCCAGCCTTGACTGTAGGTTATCATTTAGAAGACTAAACCGTACCCCATATTTACAAAGTAAAATTTTATAAATTAATGATATTTCTTAACAGGATTTCCTCCACTTTCTCATGGGGCTGTTTAAGCAATAAATAAATAAATAAATAAATAAATAAATAGGTTTGCAAATGTATTCATGGGTCTTCCTCAGAACCTCTACAGCCAGTCACTGTGCGTTTGGTATTCTGCCTGCATTCTGCCTCAAGGTTACTGAGTACCACAAGGATTTCATCTGCACATAGTGGGTAAGCAAAGAATTAAGGATTAAGTAGATGCAATACTGAACCTGGACATTAAAATGGAAAATGCAACCAAGAAACAAAAGGAACTTACTGAGAACCAGAAGTCAGGCAACAACTTCAAAACAGAAAAACTTGTAAAATGGGATTGAACAACCAAGAAAAGAACTACAAACATAGATTACCTTAAGAAAGCAGGATTACTTCCAAACACATAATCACAGACATGGCACCAAGAAGGCTTCAAAGTTGAACTTTGGGACTCTCCACTGCCAGCTTTTATACCCCTCAGGAGGCTACCTGCACCCATTTCCTGGATAAGAGGTTAAAAAGTGCAACTTAATGGTCTCTGGGTCTAAAATGTAGTACTGCCCAGCAGTGGTCATGGCCATATTCAGCCATTTATAGATTATTATTATTATTATTATTATTATTAATTTATTTATTTATTTATTTTATTATTTTCTCCAAAGTGACTTGAAATGTTAGGTACATATGCTAAGACAGGCCATAATATAGCTGGGTAGTTTCATCGTAAGTACCTTGGTCAAGGGTTCTACTGCAGAAGAGTAAAGAGTTATTGATTATTGATTATTGGCAGCTACTGATTAAAAATCAATAGGCCCAACAACGGGCTTGGCTAACTGTGGGCCTGACAATGGTACCGCACGCTGTCCCCATGCAAAAACCTTAATCCTACATGTCCTTTTCTGCCTGAGTAATTCATCTGCTTTGATTCAATGCCCTCTTCATTTGCAGTGTATTAAAACAATGACTTTGACCTTCGTGCCACACAAAACACAGGATTAGCTGCTTGCTCATTTTAGACATGATGTTTTTCATTGCACAGCAGAGGATGATCTCAAGACCAAGTGCAACATAAACTGGCCAGCAGTTGATAAAATAATCTGGAAACTGAAACATGGATCTCAGCAGGCAAACTTGTGTTAAGCACGCAAGCTCTTAAGTGCTGGACAAACAAATATTTTTGACCAGGTGTTCACTAGGGACAGTTTTTTTTGTTTTTTTTTGAGATTCATTTTAATTTATATTTCAACTTTCACTCTTTATGCAGACTATGCTGTTTATTGCAGTGTTTATTATACAATGTAGTTTGAATTCTAAATGCACCCAATAAAAATCTGAAATGTATCCATTTGACTTGTAAAATTGCATATAGTGTTGGAGTTTTTTGCAACAGCATGATAATACTTCTCAAAACTTTTCAGGCAAGTTCAGTAACTGTCAAAGAGGATGCGTTACAGAATTGTCAGAATAAGTTTTGGGAAAGCATGCAGAAAGAAAAATGTGCATTGGTCTTCTGATCAAAATTATTCTTTATTAAACATTTACCGCTTGCATTTTGTTTGAAAAATAGAAATGTGAGAAAAGACAAAAGGCATGCAAAAATTGTGTGAATTAATGCTGATTCTGCAATTGAACTGGCAGACATAGGATACTGTTCTCTGAGATGGAAAAGAGGAGTTCATTGTCTTGCTGGATGTTTATGGAGCAGGAAGCCTGATGGGAAGAAACCAGGAAATATAGATAACCAGTGTAAGTGAAGGGGATGTTCTCAGTGGGCCCCATGCAGCCCCCTAAACCCCTAATGTGGAAATTTTTAACTGCAATTTGCAATGCCCATGTTATCTGCATCTGTCTCCCATACGATAGACAAATGAAAAAAATGTTGACAGTCCACTGAGAATATCCCATTTATCTCTTTCACAGCACAACTGTCATCCGTGGGCTCTTGTCCAATGTCTTTCTTCATGTCCTCTCATCCCTGATTTCAGCTTTGGCCAGAGCCTGAATGCTACTGGACCCATCACCAAACAGTCATTCAAATATTATTAGCTATGGACAGGGCTGCCGTTAACACTCTTTTTCTAACCCCCGACATTGACGGAAAGCTGCATCTGACATTGCATTGCGGAAACAGCCTAGATGCTGCTGAAAATGATGAATCGTGTTGATCAGCCTACTCACAAGTGAAGTCAGAAATTATACACACACACAGACACAGACACACACAAAAACAGACTGTTTTTTCTCCTGATGGTTACAGACCCACAGAAAATGTCAGTACGCTGTGAAAGCCAGACCACAGTACAGGTATGCACAACTTAATGATGGGGATTCATTCCAAGAAATACTACGTTAGGTGATTTTGTTGTTGCGTGAACAATTATTATTATTATTATTATTATTATTATTATTATTATTATTATTATTATTATTATTATTATTATTATTATTGTATAGTCTATTGCTCCTAGGCTACAAACACGTACAGCATGTTACAGCAGATGCGGTATACACGGAATATATGAGGCTGCTGCCGATGCAACACGGCATATTGTTTTACAGTAAACTTTTTTACAAGTAGAAAGAGTACCCTCTAAAATAACAATAAAAATACAGCATAATAAATACATAAACCAGTAACATGCAGTAGATGTTTATTATCTTTATTAAGTAATCTGTACTGTATATAATCTTATGGGACCATCGTCATACATGCAGTTCGTCATTGACCGGTACGTCATTGTGCAGTGCATATCTGTAAAAGGATGGCATTATGGTAGTTAGGAAACCTTTTATTTTGTCATGCGCTTCTAAACTGCACTGATCTTTATCCAAAAAAATAGTTCTTCGTAATTCAGTTCCGCCTTTAAAATGTACGAAAAACATTCTTCTAATTGTTGCAAAATTAACTATGACACAGGGAAAAACTAAAATAAATTATTCAGCGGATTCACTATGTAGGACTCAAAAATAAAACACCATCTACAGTGCAAAGATGAAAATCTGTTTTCTGACCTCCAACCTGTGCTTCAACATGGCCGTTTTTGTAGCTAAATGCCAGTTTTGATTTTCATCTTATTCTCACTTGCATGAGTTATTGAAATGAGAGAATTTCTCTAATGAAAGAAGTCCTGTATTCTTCTAGTACCAAAATCTTGGAGGATTTGAAGTCTCTGCCCTACTTACAGTAAACACAGCTTCCAGTTTTAAGTGTCTTCATTTAATCCCCGAAGCTTAATATTGCACATAAAATGTTTCTTGTGTAGACAGTGAGTTACATACGATATTCCTCTTAAACTCTGTCCTTCTCCTCACAGGCTGGTGCAGAGCCAGATTTTATACTTTCTGACAGCACGTAAGATAGACTGTCAGTTGCACAGTGTGCCATCCAGAATGGCGTTCACCCATTTATAAGTCACGTGCAAAGTCTCCCAAAAATGTTCTAAAGTGATGTATTTTTCCTGACTTTGTGTTACCGAAGCCAAACTCTGAAGTACAGAAGCTTGTCACATCTTGAAGAAGTAATGTTTGATCAAATCAGTCAAAAACTCTTTTTAGTTAACAATTAAAGTTATCATCGGAGTCCATTTTCTGTTCAGTGTACATGTCAGTGTGGAGACGTCTGACATGAGTGTGGAGAAGGCAAGGCGCCATCTGTTGTAAAGTGCATTGTGTATCCAGATACAAGAGCACATCCTAGGGATCCAGCTGAAGGAGAGACTGTCGCCCGTGAGTTTGGTCTCTAATGTACTACGTTTGGCACAGGAAATGAGATTTTGTTGCTTACAGCAAAAAGGTGTTGTATTGAAAACTCTAAACAATTTCACATCAGGATAGCCTGTTGAAGCCAGAATCTCATCATTTGTTTTTCTCCTCACTGAGCTTTCTCCACAGCAAGTGCCCCTTATTTATTTATTTATTTATTTATTTATTTATTTATATTTTTTGGACCCCCTGCAGGCAGTAGACATTTTCTTATTGACTAGGGATGCCTATGTCTGATTAATATGATGGGTTTGTGGTCTGACTAATATTTTGCCCCTTGGTTCTCTACCTCCTTGTTGCTACAGGAGTGCACACCTTCTGACGGATTCCATTAAGGTTTGGGAAATGCTGCACCCTAATCAGATCCAAGCAATGCCGCTTCTTAACCATTTGCCAATTTAGCGCGGGGTGTCCAAGGCGGTAAGTAAAATATGATTATTTTTCCACATCGTGTTTGATGCTGCCTTTTACTTGGGTGTACTTTTCTGCTTTAATACTTCCAATTTCTTCCACAAAAGACAATTGTCTGGAAGAAGCTCTCATCGAGATGTGAAGATGTTCATGTGGCAGTACTGCACATAATTTCAATTTCCCCGTCCTTGGTCGACTTTCTGACCACCAGACTTCGTAGTCTAAAAAATTAGTTCTAACAGCTAAGGTACTGCATTAGCAGTGTTTCAATTCTAAAGCCCAGCTATTAATTTAAACATTGCCATAGTACGATTAACCGAAATCCTTTTTCGACAGATCTCCCAGGCCCAAGTTTCAGATGACCATAATGCGAAATCGCTGTGACTGGATGTACCACAGGTGACCGTGGGTGCATCCGGCTGTTAAATGCTTAACCATGGATCCACTCCTGCTCTTGAACTGTGAGACATTTTCATAAGCTAAGGAAACATTATAGCAATTTGCTGATCGCTACGATACATTTTCACCTGCCCATTTGCAGAATTATCCATGCACAACTACTGTATCTTGGCAAATGTTTTATGTAAAATAAGTAGAAACCAATGGCATGTATTGCATTTTCCACAAAATGAAGTGCTCTGTAGGCTTCTTCCCTTATGAACTTTAATAATGTGGACAAATGAAATAATTTCACCTGCCAGTGCTGGCTGTACAAGGCCTCATAGTCTAGCAGCTTTCTGCATTTACAAAAGTTTAAAATAGTTTTAGAAAATGAAGTGACAATGTATACAAAAGTATAAAAAATGACAAAACTGTGCAAGATGTTGCAGTTTTGGGTATTGTAATACTTGCAGTGTAATACTCTTGCCGATGGCAATAACCCATTTTATCAGCATTACAAATCCTGTTTTGTGGCAGGCACACGAGCCAAATAGGAAACTTTTAAGTCTCAGTCAATGACGAATGATCAAAATAATCAAGAATCAGAAAGAAAGAAATGGCCTTGAAAGATTTCTTTGTTCAAATCCACTCTTCCACTGTACTGTAGTTACGTCTAGTGAGTACAAGCCTCATAAAAGCACTACAGGAGCCATTTGCTTCATGTAAAATTCAGTGAGTCAAATCACTTGACACAGTATCCTGTTTGGGGGAAGCATTCAGTGTGAAACTGCAACCTGTTGGGAGAGCGATTGTAACAAATGTCAGCAGGAAAGCAAAGACTGGTGCTCGAATCAGCAGTGGTCCACAGATGGGTATCACTTATAGTCCAAAGCCAATTGTAAAAAAAAAAAAATAAAATGCAGTGCATGACAATAGCTTGTGAGCCACATTGCAAACCTGGCATATTTTCATGATGTTGCTTATTAATATCACTAGAGCACATCTACTGTCAAGCAAGGCACGTCAGTCGACTCAGTTGTAGTGATAAACTATTTGATCGTTTCTATGGACAGGTTTATTTTTTAGCCATATACATTATTTTTTATCTACTCATCACAGAATACAGCACTTTCTTGGTGGGCTTTCTTATGCTGGCATGAAATTATGGTACCAGTAGATAGAAATGATCATTTTCAAAAATGACAGCTAACCTTTGCAATAACCATGGTTTGCTACAGTTCAGTTAACTAGTACAATATAGGTATAAGGAGATGTACGTATATTTGCAGCTTGCATGTACTTTTCTACACCGTTGCATTACATTTCTGCTTAACCCAGCTTGATTTTTGTACCAACCACTCACAAAAGGAGTGCATACGACAGCTCTTGTTTTTAAGTTTGTTGCTGCTTCAAAGCCTGGCCACAGCTACATACCAGAGTTCTCTCTCTGTTATTGACAGGAGAAAAATAATGTGACCTTTAGTGCCGCCGTAAGAATTTTTCTGTGTTGAGAAAACTGAGGACAGGGAGTGACCATTAAGAGCCTGCCTGCCTTTTTGCTGCCTTCAGTTACTGTCTGTATAACCAGCTAAATAAACAGTACAAATACAACAGCTCCCCAGTTTGCTTCTCACCTACTATGGTATAACCAATTAAAACATGGCACTTGCGGCCCAGTAACATGCAGCCAGCGACTCAAAGTAGCACAAATCTCAGCAAAGCAAAAAGAAAGACGTCAGACTTGCTTCGTGCCCTGCCTTCTGACTTGCACCTGTCACAAAGATTTCAAAGCTTTCTTTTCGTCTCAAGAATATTCCTTTAATTGGTTCACCTTCAGTCCAGTCCTGGTAGGTTCAGCCACGGATGTTTGTTTCTCTCTCACCCTTTTCAGAATTTTTTCATTCCTATTTTGTCCCTTTTAGTAACATTCATCAAAAACCCTTTTGGCAGATGATATTCTTTTTTCTTCACCCTACCTCAGTGCAGGTTCACCTTCCAAGTTCTCCTGAGTAAAATTTCAAAACTGCAGTCTGTTGGCACCCAAATCATACATGCAACTTGATCCACACCATTGTTTGGCCCTCGATCCAAAATGTTTATGGCCTATTTCCTAGGGCTTTGCTAAGTTAACTCTACAGTTTGAAATTGTTGCTGAGATGTAAAATACCTAGACAAAAACTAACTGTTATCTAATTTCACCATTACTTTAATATCTCATGTACTGTATTCCTTTATTTAAGAAAGACTGAGATGTATAGATCTTAATATGTGCTTGCACAAAAATTAAATTTAAAGTATTTCTGTGGACTATATCGGGCTTTCCTTAGCTACCATGCACTGCAATGGCACGGGATTAATGCACACGCAGCCTTAAGCCATTTGCACTGAAGGGCCATTCAGCGACATTTGCTCAGCTGCAGCCAAAACAATTTCAGTTTGGTTTCGGCTTTTTGAAAGGTGGCCCTAACATGGCTTCCAATTCTGCCCAAACTAGGGGTTGTATCACATGGGGCACCACTCATCTAAGAAGTTGTTAAAAAGAACACTGATGGGTGTTCAAGTCAAGTCAAGAGCACAGTTCGGTCCAAACACTTTGACAACCACGAGCCTGTTGAAGTATACAAGATATTCACTGTGTCTGGACCAGCTGAAGGTCCAGTACAAAAGGTTTCCATCAGGTGAATAAAAAAAAAAAATTAAGACTGTGTTTATGTATATACCAGATATCAGAATTTTGCTGTTCAAAAAGTACAGACATTTTCTGTAGATCTTAAATGGTACATTAATCATAATTAAAATGAATCTAAAATTATGTCTGGGATGGACTTGGGCTTGAATCATTGTTAGGGCCTTTCCTACACCATAATATAAAAAGCTACAGCTGATCCAACCTGAAAAAAAAACAGTGCCATGTAATATCAAGCTTAACAAGTATGTATATATTTACATATATTTGCAATACATGAATAGGTACCACAACATAACAGCAGGTCCCTGGGCAGAAAGAGTATGCAATGTGAAAGCTTAAATTTATTGTAAAGAACAACTGCAGCTCAGCACAATGATAGCAAATGATCCGTCAGCAGAGAGATTATGCAGTGTCAAACCTTAAAAGCAAACAGAAGAACTGTATATTAACCTAACATTTTGAGAGAGGGAGTGTGTGTGTGTGTGTGTGTGTGTGTGTGTGTGTGTGTGTGTGTGTGTGTGTGTGTGTAAATATAAAGAAGACCAAAAAAGCACACACAGACAAAGTTTTACAGTTCTTTGCTCCACTGCCATGTACTTCATTTTACAGATAGAAAATGGGGTGCACCAAGAAAAACTGATATTTTATAAATGTGTAATACTTTTGAAAGCAGAACCCTGTTGATAACCATAGCAGGTCTACTAAAAAAAGCTATCGCTATGAACAAAGTGAATATGCACACAGGTTTTACTAGTTTTACTTACTTTTTGTGTCATCGCGTGAGCCAACACACAAGTATTTATTTTGTGTTTCACTGTAATTGATGATATGACAGGCAATAATTCTTATACAGTAATACTCTGTATTTCCTTATAGGACAGTTTAACACGGCAGCTTAAAACAGCATATAATAATAGTAAACCATTTTTCTTACTGGCTAGTAGCAGTCCAGCACTGATAGGCTCGATATGGGAGTCAAAATAAAATGTCTCTACAGTCAGATTAGAACCTTACTGTACAAAATACTTAGTTTATCCTTCACTTCAGTTCAAAGTTTCTATCTATTTTACACTCGTGATGCCTTCCAGCAATGGGAGACGTGGAGGGAGAGAGCAGCACTGCTGCCCCAACACAACGTGACCGGTGTGGGCTTTTTATCCGCTTCAAATTCATGAAGTCTCCATAATGAAGCATCCGGCCTTATTTGCCTTTTTAAGCATTTCTCCCTCTGTGTGTTTTTTGGTTTTTTCTCCCCATTGTGAACAGTCACGGACGAGTGTAAAAGCGAATAACTGAGCGTGCGCGAAGAATGAGCTCTTCATTTCATGTAGCAAAAATACTTTTAAAACATAAAGTAATATAAATTGATCCCCGCTCGGAAGCGCCACAGCTCTTCTCAAAACTTTAGCCCGCATCTACTACCTGAGTGATGTTGCGCGTCGTACCTCTTTAGCCAATCAGCTTGGAAAACTAAGCATGATTGACATGTCACTAAACAAATTAAAACACTTTGTTAACTGGAACACAACTGGTGTCCACTTTTTTTGCAGTTTGAATAAAATTTGTGTACCCGATTTAAACGTAATGGAGCCTCGCCAAATGGGCAAAGATTAAAAAATAATAAATGGTAATTGTAAAATATTGCAAACATAAAATGTTTAAAAAATGTTAAATATTTATTTAAGTACATTTTGGCCAGCCTGCAGCCAAGGTTAGCCTGATTATTATTGTGGCCCAGATTATAAGGTTTACGTTCTTTCAATAATGCTGCTTACAGCTGCTTAAATGCTCTGAGAATCTTTTATATTTAGAGTTAAAGGCTGGAAGCATTTTACAGGTTCCCTTTTTAAGCCAGTTTTAATGTCCTAGTGCATAACACCATAGCAGTAATTCTGGCAGAAAATTATTGGGAAAAAGCACTGACACCAAACCCTTAACTAAAGTGTTACAGCTTGAGCTTTGCTTTACAGATGGCACTTTCAATTCGAGCAGCAATGACTCACTCAGCTTCCAAACCATGAAGCTGAGCACTGTTTCCATGAAGGAGAAAACCCTCCAGGGTCATAAGGTTCTTACGTTTTTTGGAGAATGGCAAACAAAGGGTATTCGCCAATAATCTAAAACAGATAAATGTCATGTGACATGTCGGGGAATATCCAGGCTCAGCAAGTGATCAGGCAGTGCGTTGGTGGTCTTACGGTGGGTTTTTGCTCACAAGCTAAACAGAAATGACAGAATAAATACTACCAAAGAAAGGAAAAAGTTGTTTTCGCTGTGAAGAATAAAAGCCCTGTTTAAGGGGATAATCAAATGTAAACCAAAAGCGCAACAAATCAAAAATTCAAACTCGGTTTCCTCCTCCTACTCTCTGATAAATTTTTAAAAGGTAGCAAAGTGCCCACACCTGGGGCTCTTTGTATTGTATAGATCCTGTCAAAGTCTGTTGTTAAAGAACTGATGGTGTGGCCTTGACTGCTGTTTCCTGCTGCCATACAACATTTTTATTTGCTTCCTTAGAATATTCTTTAATATCTCACCAAAGGTAAAAGAGTAAGATGATGATGATGATGATGACAATGACTATAATAATAACAATAAAAACAGTAATAATAATAATAATAATAATAATAATAATAATAATAATAATAATAATAATAATAATAATAATAATAATAATAATATCAATTATTATTATTATTATTATTATTTTTATTATTAATTTATTTTATTTTAATTTATTTAAGGGGGATGTTTTGAATTTTGATGTTGGGTCAATGATGGTGCGTGACAGCCATGCTGTGAAGTATATAAATGGATGCTTACAGGTGTGTTCTTTCCCACCCTATTAAGCCCTCATTGCTTGTGTTTTGTTTCTAGAGAGTGAAGTTTTGTTTTAGTCCTGCTGACACAGTGCTGCTGTCATTTTATAGTTGTAGGAAAGCTGCTTGTCCAGCAACGCATGTCCACGCAAGGGGTGGAAAAGACTGAGTAAGAGCTTGTGTTTTTGCATAATTTATAAGCATTCCTTATTGACCATCCACTGTGGAGAGCTGAGCTGGCGTAGAAATGCAGTACATTTTGTCATACCATGCAGTAAGGTTCCATTTTTAAGAGCAATAACTTCAGATCCCTTTCATACTTGGCCACATTGTTAGGAACCAAACAAATACTGAATGTCCTAATTTCTTTATTAATAAATATACAGTTTTCAGAAATGACCATGTTCTGAATTTTCAAAGGTTTTCAGTATATCATACTTTATTAGTTATTAGTTTATTTATTTCAGGTTTTCTTAATCTTAATCTAAATTCTAAAACTGCATGCACACTGTCTGCCCAAAAGTATGTGGGCCTCCCTTTTAATGACTGAGCTGAGCTGTTTCAGCCACATCCACACAGCATACAAACACATTCTAGACAAGTGTGCTTTCGGCTTTTTTCCAACAGTTTGGGGAAGAAACTCCTTTCCTGTTCCAGCATGACTGTGTCCCCCCATTCACAAAGCAAGCTCCATAAACACATGGTTTGCCCAGGTTAGTGTGAAAGAACTTGAGTGGCTGCACAGAGCCCTGACCTCAACCTCAAAGAACACCTTTGGGATGAACTGGAACACAGACTGTGAGCCAGGCCTTCTCGGCTAATATCAGTGCCCAACTCACTGATGCTCTTGTGGCACAAACTGGGCACAAATTCTCATAGCCATGCTCCAAAATCTGGTTGCAAGCCTTCCCATAAGAATGGTGGCTGTCATAGCAGCAAAGGAAGGAGGGGGCAACACCATATTAATGCCCATTGGTTTGGAAAGGCACTCTTCAGCAAGCACATATGGGGATGATGTTTGGGTGTCCACATACTTCTGGCCATGTAGTGTTAATGTTTTCTATTTTGTAAAACAGTGAATGTGACTTGTGTTGATCAAGTCATCGAGCCCGCAGGTGGCAGTAAATCACACAAATATAAAAAGAGTGTAGGACCACCCAATTCAACTGTATTTATAACTTACTTTCGGAGTTTTTGAGTGTATGAATTAAACAGGTGCTTTTGGACACAACATTTTATTCAAATTTAGTTTTGAATTTAATGTGAGGATAAAGACGACTATATAAGATAAAGAATATTCTAAGTACTAAGATACCATCATTATTCTAATATCCTTAAGAAAAGATCTTCGTAGCTTAATTTACAAATAAGTCAAGGGACAGCAATGCTGTTACAGATTTATTGATCTACAGATTTATTGATTGTGGATTTCAGTTAAAAATGAATTTGCAGTTTAAAAACAAATGCATTATGGATTGTCTCCCAGTCCCACATGTGTTTGCAAGGGCCAGTGTAGTCTTCTGTTTAACATGTTTTTGTTTTGGTTTAGTTTCAGAATAAAAGAAAAGCTAAGGGAAATCAAATCTAAATCTTTTCATTGAAAATTTAGTCATTCCTTACATATTGTGTTCTAAGCACAGCATCAAGGTTTTCCACTGCGGAGGGTCCAAAAACATCATTTGATGATCACTTGAAGTTCAAGAAGCACGAGAGAAATACATGTAACAAAAATCAATACATATAAATAAAATATATTTTTTTTGTATATAAATAGAAATCTTATCTGAAGATAATGGAACACAGAAAGAAGCACTTTGCTGTGTTGTCGCATGCCAAAAAAAAACACGCAATCTGTGGTCAGGGGGAAATGATATCCATTTCCACTAGAAAGAACTAAAACTTTTGGTGCTCATGCCTTGATCTCCATTTGTGTGATCTAGATTAATGCAACCCTGCAGCAATTTCGAAAGACTGAGGCTTCTTTCTTACCAAAGTTGTACAACAACAAGCAAAAAATATTTAGATCCCAGCTGAGTTAAATACACAACACCTTGTTATTAGATGCAAGCTGCAAATAACCAATACTTATTCTCCTTTAAACCTTTCATGCATTATGCTGGAATATCGAAACCTCTCAGTGGGCTACACCAACTACGATATTAAAGGTGTTCTTAAAAACATATGAATGAGGTTTGCTGTACATGGCTGAACACAATTATCTGACTCCGAGCCTTGTTTGGATCAGCTAATATTTATGAATGTATGAAGTGCAAGAATATTTATCATTATAACATTACCTGTGCTTTATTTTCCTACAATTATAGCTAAAAGAAACATTATATTTTGTGTTCCCTGATGTATAAATAAGAATAAATGTACAGTAGTGCCTGAGCATTAATACAGTCCGTTGCATAAATGGAGCTTGAAACTGCATTTGCTCAACATAATACGAAATGTTTATACCTTTACAAACAGCAAATAAATGGAGAAAAATTTATTTTACAGATAAATATGGTAGTTAGAATACAAAATAGAAATAGAGAAATAGTTTCACTTTTTTTTTGATTTTTCAAAAATATTTTAAATTATTGTGATTTATTACTCAAAGGGCTAAACAGCGCTATGGGGATTGATCTAGCTGTTACTACACATTATTTTATATTCTGAAACATTATAAGTTACTGCCATGAAAGAAACTATGGAACTGTAGACATTTATTTATTTATTTTCCTATCTTAACTCAACCGTATTACAAAATTAATGTCGAATCTCTGGACATGGAATAAATCTCACTTTCCCTGAGATGGAGTCACACGAGACTCCGAGGCCAATTTATGTGAGCCGGCACCTGCGAGATAGGGAGTGTAATTCCAGAGTTTATCCGGCAGCCCGGCATCTCCCAGCTTCAGAGCCATCGGCTCCCCTTTCTCTCCTGCTTTTCCTCTCAACAATAACCAGGCAACGTCTTCCACATTGATCCAAAAATTAAGCCTAATTTCACAGAGATATATAAAATGCACTCAGTAAAGAGGCCTTTGCACTGTTATCATCCGCTTTATATCCCGGCATTGAAATCTCCTCATATATTCAGCATTTTGGTTTAAGCTGAGCAATGATTCAGCATCAAGTGCTATGTTACACATGCCGCTAAATACCTTTATACATCATTAATATCTGTAGTTAAACTGCAATGATATATACTTAGCAGAAAGCACTTTTAAAAATCACTTGGCTAAAAAAGCACTTATTGCACAACATTTAATAATTTACTACATATCAGTACTCCCATTTTAGTTAAAGTGCAATGGTCAATAGCTCAGAATACAAATTAAGTTGGTATTTGAACCCTATATATATATGCAACGCTCTCACTTAGAAACTCTCCTTTCTAGTAAATAAAAATATTCTGTAACCCCAAATCGATAACACGAATGCCTTCACTTCCAGCGCAGAAAAGGTCTGTTTGTTAATACCATTTCTGTACCAAGTTGGGTACATTTTTCAGGGTGCCAGTAAAATTATTGTGCTGATTCTTTCATAAACTCTAAAAAGAGAATGTAATAAATATTCAATAATCCTGTCTGGTACCATATGCAGACCAAGATAAATTCTGAAGTGGTGCTGTATGTAAATATTGTTTAGTGCCTCCCTGAAGCAGTTCGGCGTTCAGCAGAGGCCGAGTGTGACACAAACTACACACATATAAGCACCAGAAGAAATGAATGTGCATTTACAAAGAGCCCGGAATTCTTCCACACGTGATTTATAGCCACATTCATACTGCGTTTCTCTATCTTATCAATATGTCGGGCAACTAGAGCCCCTTTGCAATACTTCAGTTCCGAATTACAGCGCGAGGTTTGAAACAAGGGGCCCTGTATGTAAAGCAAACAATACATGAAATATTTTGATGCAGGAGAATGGCTGGGTGACTGTAGGGGATAACATTTTCGCATAAACACACATAAAGGTGAGAGATGGGCAGTTAGATATTGATGCCAGCGACACATATTTTAATTCCGCTTCCCAGTTCCCCAGCCCACTTTATATCTCTCTGAAAAATTATACGAATCCACCGTAATTTAAGAGTTACATCATCTTAACACTTGCAGAAGTAGACACGAACCAAGGCCCAGTTTAGGACGCTTACCTTCATACCTCTCCAGTCAGGTGAAAAATGATTGATTTTCCAAATTGCGGATCAATCCATCATGCACAGAGAATCACTCTGTTGGGATTTTTTTTTTTTTTTTTGTTTTTTCCACAGACAGAAGAACAGCAGCCAAGCATCCATTCCTCAGATTCCTTTGATTTACTCAGTAAATATTTAGTAGCTGCTCATTCTCCAGAGAAGCTTGTTGGTGTTCATTTATCATTGACACTCCCCATGTCCCAGACTGTCATTTTATGCACTTCGGGCATTAGAGCAATTGCTGCCCATTGGCAGTGAATATTTAATGGACATTTTTGCCAATCTGCTGCTCGGTTACGCTGCAGCATCTCTGCGCCGAAGTGACACTGTAACGCCAATGTGGGAATGTATTTTATTATTTCCTGACCATTGCGCTACAAATAGTACAAATTTATTCTTATGTTTACTTCCATTAATTGCTAGTGTGATAAATGTTAAAAAAAATTTTAAAAAAAAATCATTAATCTTAAAATCTTAAACAATTTTGATGACAATTTTTCACTGGGAAGTTTTGTTAGAATGTTTTGATACAAGGACACATTCCTCGCAAAGCACTGCCATGAGAAAGTACCATAACTGTACAGTAACCTCAGTTAGGGCCACCTCCTCTGGCTCTGTTTTGTTTCTTTAAACTCTCTGAGTACTTGCTCATATAATTAACCATGTTTTTACATTTTCTAAAGAATTTCTGGAATTTTATATTTGTTAGCCATAAAATAAACTGTCCCCCGTGTTTATTCGCTATTAAAGGTGTAACTGATCTATTTCGTATGTCTCACGTGCACAGTTTTTAAGCTCCACTTATGCAGTGAACTATATGAATGACCTTTTACAAGGCCGTTCCATGAAGCGCGCCATTCTGCAAAAATACATTTAGAATGCGACAACTGTGTTGCATTCAAAGTCATTCCAATAGGCGAGAGTCTTCAATAAATTATCAGCAAGCCTTCCGGATCTTGTGGAACAAAGGTGCTCCTTGCTACGTTTTCAATATGTCGCCTTGGTTAATCCCATGTTGTGATTTAAATGAAATTGTACACGGATGCTGTTTAAAACTGCTCGAACCCATCGCAGCGATGTGCATATCGAAGGGGAGGTCCGCAGGCCTCAAAAATGGGCCTCATTTGCGTGTACAATAGGACTTCGGCAGAATTCCGTATGGTCTTCCTGATTTTGACTGGCAGCGAATTTCAAAACCTTGTGTCTCCATGGGGTTCACAAGAACCCCTCAAACTGCAGCAGGGAGAAAATGAGAAGCAATTTCTGTCCACCAAAAAAACGCACAATGCACAATAATTGCACATAATCATTTCCTTGTTGATACTCCGAGCAAAAAATGCAAATCTCTGCCAGAACATTGTTGGAAGACGGTAGTGTTTTTTTTTTTCCCTTTTCCCCAAAGAGTTAGCCGAGCAGCCACAAACAGTCTGCATGTTTACCTGACCTCAAGGACTTCCATCTTCATTTCTGTGTGAAAAGAATCCACCGTTTGTGTCATGTTCCATTAAAAATGTTAACACATTATCTCCTGAATCGTGGCAGAATTTCACTGAGGCCGGCATAACATGAGTGTGTTCTTATGAGGGCCACCACTGGAGCAGGCGGTAGCAGACAAACCCGGGAGGCTGTACTGAGCAGTTTGTTATGCGCTGCACTTTGAGGTTAAGCCCATTGTGGATTTGAAATGGTAAAGTAGTACTTCCAATGCTGTAAAATTTAGATCCCTTTTAGATCTTTGTGAAATAGAGCAACCATTTCAGAAGGTTGCTGTTAGGAGCTCCTGAGTTAAGGTCGACTCTTGGAGACCACATACATAGATAGAGAACCTCTAATATGTTCTGTCCTCCACTTGGTCCCTTAGGCTGGAGAGTGGTGTGTCATTGAGATTGAGGTTATCCATCTATTTGCAGGTTCTACTCACATCTGTAAAGTGTAATTGAAAATACGGTTTCCTTAACAGTTCTAATCTTAGGTCTGGGGGATACTTTAGTACATTTCAGGATCTTTTTCAGATCTTTCATTGCACCTCTGCCAAGTGTTAGCCTTCAATATATCTTTTGACTGCAGGATCTCGTGCTGTTAGTCTTTGATCCCAAGAGGAAGTTTTTAGCGACCTCCACATTTTCAAGTTCGCGGCTGAGCTCATATTCTTGACTGAGCACTAAGCGTAACAGCTATGCAAGTACTAATGTATAACTGATTTACTGCTGGCCGAGAGGCTTCGAATTTCCAGTTCCTCAATGCCAAAGCAAGACAATGGCTGAAGCGTTTCATAACTTCAGGGTACAGCTGTCAAGCCACAGCATTTCTTGAGCTGCTTAGTGTAGTCTGGGTTGCGTCACATATCTGTCAGTCACCATCCGGTTGTGAGGAGAATGAAATGCAAAGGTGAAGAAAAGGGTAAAATGCAAAAGTGTTGTTTTCATCTTGAGATTCCGCATTTAGCTATTAAGAAAATGAAATATGGTTGATGTTCGAGTGACTGACTTGCAGTGCGTGCAACCCTGCCTTCCAAAAATGTCAGTCTAATAGAAATGATGACATTTGTTTGTTCCAGAAAGGTAGGGAGTCCAGGATGCCCAAACAAAACCGAAGCAGAGTGGGATCCGCATAAAATGTAAGCCATTCTTCATTATTTATTATTAAATGAGTTCGGCATCATAACTTTATAGCAGCTTTGTAAATTATAACATAATACAAATTCATATTAATGCATTCGGAAGATAAGGAATAACCCTTTTCTCTAGTTTTTCTCCATTCGAAGAGTTCTTCCTGCTGATTCTTGGCTGCATGCACAACCAGCCAAAGGCAAATGTCAAAACTGGTTTTTGTCACAATCATACCTGTGCGAGGCAGAGGAAGAAAGGGGCTTTGCTGGAGAATCCCGATTCGATGGGAAATGACGCTGTGTTGCGGATTACGGAGACGTCGCTCATCCTTGCCAAATCAGGCCCTGCGCCACCATTAAAGAGGTGCGCACTGTGGTGGAGCCCACATTAAAGTCGTAAAAAGTTGCCCATCGCTCCTGGGTTGGCTAATATACGTCGCTCTGAGCCTGTGTCTGCGTCAGGAAGGGGTTGCGTTTGCATGCTGGTGGGTGCCAATTCGGAGTGGAGCCACTAACAACCCCCCACTTAAACAGCGTGCCATGGATTTCCGGTCACGCTCATTCACGTGCACGTGCGTGTATGTGGCCGGGGTGCTGATGTGGTTGACTGCCAGCGGAGAGCAGGAAGGAGCCGAACAGCTAGAAGATTGGAAAGAATGGAAATAGATGACCTCTGAGACTGAACAGACCCCTGGGGGAAAATGAATTTGAGAAAGAATTCTGGGAAAGTATCCCCCCAGCACTCTCCCCCACCATCACTGGGCTCACCTCTCCTTCTGTAACCATTCCACATGGCAATATAAAAATAAGGCTCGCTCTTGTTTCGGTCTGCCATGGATACAAACCTCTGGTGCGGTGTACCGGAGAAGTTGCCAAACCCTCCGTGCAATATTTTCATCGCTAAAGGAAAAGCAAAACTGTGACTTAGACGAACCTCATATTCAAGATTCCTCTGCATGGAGGCAAAGCGGGATTTACTTGTTTGTTTATTAAATTCACTGCCTTCTCTTTTAATCCTTCTTTTGGTAGACATCCTGCCTATTTACCAGTAACAGAGAAATCCCACAAAATGGGCCGTTTTTCAGTCGGACAATTCATGGCAACTAATGCTTGGCCGGTTTTTTTTTTTTTCCCTTTTTTTGCTCCTCGGGTGGAGAAACCCTTAAATATCCGAGGACCTGTAAACGACAGGATGACCAGTCCGCTTCACACGGCTACCCGGCAACATAACAGATCTGTCGTCGCCATGCAAATAAGGGTGGAAGTGTGGCTTTTGCCTTAAAAAACAGCGGCCCTTCCCGGGACCCACGCGCACAGCCGAGCGAACGGCGATGGTGGGAAGATTAATGGGAAGCAATTAGACCAAAGCCACCGGAATTGGATTTAAGTCGGCTGTGTTCATCCCTTACCGGCTTACGGCTGCATCAGAGCATCTATCAACAGGCGCCGCCACCCCTCTGTGTCCACGACAGGCTCTCCGTGAGAAGATAAGGCCGCATGGTTCAAGCCCTCTACTGCTCTTAGTCTTTTCACATCCTTATATAATTAAAAGGGCGCAGGCTTAAATACTCGCTGCTAATAATAATCCTTTTTATGGCACCCACTGTGTAGAGTTCCAAATTCAATTTAGGCCCCCAGACTGGCAGCCTTTATAAGTGCCCATTGTTTGATCATAGTCAAACATCTTAAGTCTCAATATTGTTAAGGTGGGCTGTATTGATTGGGCGGGGGTACAATTCACCACGGTAATAAAACTGCTAATGAAATATTTCCCGCAAATGCAATAGCCCTCAGTAGACAGTAATGCTCCTCATCCTATTCCCAGTAACTTGCAGAAATGGGCGTGCACACACACACACACACACACACACACACACACACTGGAATGATTAAAATTGTGCCTTAGATTAACTTTGCCGTTTGTGAACAACTATTTCATGAAACCGGATAATATTTCCAATATGTTTGCATTTTTTATTTGAAGTCCAGATGAATATTTTACATGCAATAAACACCACCATATGCAAAACAAGAATATTTTATTCAGTAAAGCAGTTATGCCAGCGTGTGCCACGCCAGCACAGCTGCAAAATTATACAGTCACTTTTTAAAACAGTAAGGCAAATGAGCATAGTATAGCCGCAAGTTTTTTACTAGCACTGTGTGCCTTATTACATGTTTGTGTGCACAGGTCGGCTGGATTCCCCTCAGGAACCAACAGACTTGAAAAGCAACCTGCCAAAACCTCACTTGGCCTTGGAACATGGCCTGAGGATGAATAGGACATGGATTGGTTTCCTGTATCTGATTTGCTGCCCCAGTGACAGGCCCAGAATCTAGACAGTTTTCAAATAGTCCACTTTTGCAAAACACTTTAGGTGTTGCCGTCTTGCTTGCCTTATGCGCTTTGAGGGAGTGCGGTTTCACTTCGCACACGCTGTGTTGTTTTTGCCGCTTCCGTGCAGTGGGCTACTGTGCGTGACCAGTTAACAACTTTGCACTTTGGCTGCTTTTCAGACAGATTTTTATCTTTGATGTTCCAGTCCAAAACTGGGTGGCCCATTATAATTTTCTATGAAGCAACAATAAAACACACATTATCCAGTAATATTGTTACACATTTTCCCCAAATTTATTCCTAATTATTATCATAAGTTTATGCTTCTTCTTTGGAATGAACAGTTTTTGGAGCTAAAATGGTTTCATTTGTTTGTGTGTGTGTGTGTGTGTGTGTGTGTGTGTGTGTGTGTGTGTGTGTGTGTGAATTCTATTTGATGCTTTTTGCCTTTTATGATAGTCTCATCCATTCAGTTACTTCTTTTTCAAATTTATGGTCTCTAAAACTAATTCACATGAAGGGATGCTGCTTGTGTGTGTACTCCAGAATTTGGAGTTACTACAAATTTATACTACACTCTTTACCACAATGCCCCCCACTATCTGACTGGACACAGCACTGTTGTAAAAAATGTGAATAAAACGTGAAATTCAGTGAAATTTGTTTTTTTTTTTTTTTATGTTTTCTGATGCCTGCTGTGGAGGATGACATCTTATGCAATCAGATGAAAGAAATTATATTTATGACAGATAAGTGGAAAATGGGTCAAATCCTGACTGGAAAATAAGCAGAGGATTAAGCAGCTGCAGGGAGCTGGTTAAATTGTTAAGTTCTATTGTGTATGGTCACAATGAAGAGCTGCAGAATGTAGAGTACATTTGGGCAACCTGGTCAGCATCTGCATGGTGTGAACTGGACAGAACAGAGGAAGAGAAGCACGTGGGTGCCCACAGCTGCTGAAGGAAAGCCGGGAAGACGCTTTGGCACATTCCTGCCTCTTGGAAAGAAACCAGTTTCCTGCAAATGTCATCAAACTTTTGACTGGAACTGTATGTTCATGAGGACAGTGAACATAGATGGACCGGCGTTCTTGTTAGTTCAGTCTACATTTAAAGTATTCTGGCAGGAAACCTGGCTGGGGCTGCTGAGTGCACAAAACCCACTTTTAGTAGAAGCTGCGCTCCCGCTGCTGATATGGTTAACCCGAGAGAGGTGTAGATAGCGCAGATAGGTTATCTGAAACAAGTTTTCAGTCGTCTTACAGGAAGGAGCGCCGAGCTTTCACACAGGAAGCCTTGCTTTTCTGATAATATGCACCTGCTGGAAGATATACTGCTCCACCCGCAAGGATTACCAGCGACTGGGAAAAATAAAAAAAGAAAGAGGGGAAAAAATTAGTCATATTTCCAGTCCACAGGGCAACTTCCTTGTGGTCATCTGTGGGATCATTGCAGTCGAGTGAAGGTGCAAAGCTTTATCAGCAATGGTGTCGCACTGTATGGGTTATCTTCTGCTTTTTCTACTGCGCTCAAAATACACAAGAACCCCGGAACCAGGCGTTCCTCATAAAATGGAGAACCAGAGACAGTAGGGATGTCTTATAGCTCAGGTATTTCTTATGGGTGAAAAACACTTACATCTGTGCTTCCTTCTGCTTTATTATAAATTCAGCTCTATGCATCAATCTGTGTAATTTCAGCATGATAGCAATGCTAAAGAAAAGGAAAGAATTAGCAAAATAGCAGAAAAATTAATATAGTTTACCTCAATACATATTTTACCAGAGGAAATATAGGTGCTGATGATACAATGTATGGTTTTCTAGTCTCACAAATTTAAATAAATCTTAAAAATAGTTTTGGAAGTAAATTTCCAGTTGTATTGGTGAATGAGCACAAAGTGAGCAAAAAGATTATCGCCAGACACCAAGTCAAATCTGCGGGAAACATATCCTTTGTTAACATTTATTTGTTTATTTTCCATTTTTCTCCAAAGCAACTTACAGTTTTGAGCAACTTACAAGGGTTTACCCACTTATACAGCTGGAACAGTTGAAGCTATGGACACACAAACACTCAAGGGTTGCAAACCTAGGTCCTTCCCAATGGTTTTCCAAACGTTTGTTTGCAAGTTTTTCCAGTCCAAAAAAAAAGAATTCTTTCCTTTGGATGAGGGGAGCCCGAGGGAGGGGTGAATGCCTGCAAATGGCACCTGGCTGTCTTCATCATAGACAAGCATAGAAATCCATCACCGTCCAGAGGCAGCAAGCAGCTGTCACCCACAGGCTCCTCCCACCACAAAACAAGTGGCTTATGGTAATCCTCCTCTCCTGCTATCTTTTAAGGAGGAACAATGTCAGATTGAAGTGTCCCGTAGGTAAAGCGGGGCAACTATCCTCAAAGAGGTTACGTTGCCAACAGTGAGTTTGAGGAAGCAGCCTAACAGACAGCCGAGGTCCTCACCAGCCCAGCTGCCATGGCAACATGATGCAGCAGAATTCCAGAAACACCAGACATTAAATTTGTGTCATACTGGGGGTTATTTCACTACCTCTGTTCATTTTTATTTTCCTTGTGTGGCTTGTCAGAAAGGAACTTTTTCTCAAAAATTTTAAATAGGGAAAGAAATTTAAATATATTGGCTAAAATAAGCTACAGCTAGATTTAACTATTAAAGTTACCTGGTCAAAATGGTGTAGTGGTAGAATGTTTAAATGTAATCACATTGCATTATATAGTCACCAAACTGTTTTACCATTAAAAGTGGTTGTGTTTAGTACACTCCCAGTCAACTGAAAAGGAAAAAGCAAAATATTTATCACTTAATATGACTACTCTTGCATCAATAACGTGTGCAGTGCCATGTTTGTGTATATGTGTGTGTGCTGTTTAATTTCTTACTATTATTTTTATTTCACTTTTACATATCTAAAAGTTGTGGTGACTGTGTTGCTCCTCTGGTTGAACTCACGATGTGTGTGTGTGTGTGTGTGTGTGTGTGTGTGTGTGTGTGTGTGTGTGTGTGTGTGTGTGTGTGTGTGTGTGTGTGTGTGTGTGCATCTGACTGAAAAGTACCTGTATGTCAAATTTCAAGTGTTTGGCTCAAAAAAACAGCTGTGCATGAAGATATAAAAATTATAACAGCAATTTTTTTGTACTGTATATACACTGCCCAGCCAAAAAAAAAGTCATCACCTGGAAAACTTGGTGTTATTATGTGGGGTTGCTTTAGTTGATCAGGTCTAGGTTCAGCAACATTATGTGACCAAAAAATGAGCTCAGCTGACTATCTGAATATACTGAATGACCAGGTTTTTCCATCAATTAATTTTTTCTTCATATTCCAAGACGACAATGCCAGGATTCATCGGGCTCAAAGTATGAAAGCATGAGACATCATTTTCACACTTGTATTGGCCATGGCAGAGTCCAGACTTTAACCCCATTGAGAATCTTTGGGATGTGCTGGAGAAGACTTTATGCGGCGGTCTGACTCTCCCAACATCAATACAAGATCTTGGCGAAAAATGAATGCAACTCTGGATGGAAATAAATGTTGTGACACAGCATAAGCTTATCGAAACGATGCCACGGCGAATGTGTGAAGGAATCAAAGCTAAAGGTGATCCAACGAAATATTAGATTCGATTTTTTTTGGCCGGGCGGTGTATATAAACAGTAAATTTGTCAACGTTAGATTACGTTACACAGCAACCAAAAATATGCAGTTAAATATACTGAAAATAAGAGTAGAAGCTATAAATATTCCTTTTTCCAAAAAACAATATACTTTTCTTTTGAGAGAATTTTTTTTGTTGCAGAAAGATGGCAACAGCGTTAGCTGTGAAGCTTAACAGTGAAAGCTGCTAGGGAGAAAAGTTCCATCCGTTTTCTTGAACTCACATTACTGTAAATAAAGTTCCGTGTTTTTTCAACAAGCTGTTTGTTTTTCCCCGGAATAGCAATAGACCATCACTAATGCAGTTAATAACTACTGTTTCTCTCCCGCAGTGCAGATGTTGGCAGCTGACATCCGTGATGTGCAGAAGCGAGAGCCTTCCAGAGAAGCAGTGAGTGACGGTAATCTTTAACTGCACACGTATTTAACAAAATAGCTTCCTGGTAAATTTGACTCTGCAGCAAAGTGCCAGTGTTCCCTTCATGTCTAATTCATGTCACTTTTTTCGGAGCCCGCGTCAACATGTTCTTTGTAGCCTGGTGCTAAGTAGGCCACAGTCTGAACACAACATGGAATGCATGAGGGCCCCCATGGGGCCAACAAGGTGTGAATCATCAACTTTTGCTCATAAGACCTTACCATCAGGATGGAGGGGATAGAGAAAATGCTGATCTGCCTTAGCATTTAGGCAATTGCCCAAGAGGGCCATGGTTGAGGAGGATCAGGTGCACATGTTTGACTCATTCCAGGGTTCAGCAGCTGTACGCGATCTAAATAGGCTGTAAATTACACCATGGGAGGTCTTCCGAGTTCACACCTTAGCCTGTGAACGTAAGCTGCTGGCACAAGAGATCAAGCTTCCACTCACTGAATGGAGATGGTGACACAATGTTAACGCTGCCAGCAGTCCTGTCATCACTGCGTCACTGGGCAAAGAGCTGTGAGAACTTAGTGAACGCTTTAGCCTCGCCTAACACTTTATAACTCTGAGAAGATCATTGCTTGATATTTATTACATTAATTCCCAAAATTAATCACCACAACTTAAAAGGTCAGATATACCTGCCATGTAAGATAATGTTCACCCTCTGGTAGATGGTGTTTTTATTAATCTGTGCTGAATTTGCATATTTTTCATACATTTGTACGGATTTCCTTCAGGTGCTCACTGTCCAAACTTGTGTTTCAGGTGAGCTGGGAGTAATGTCTATAATGATACATGAAGAGGTTTATTTTTTGCATTTTTAAAATATTAACACGTCTCCTAAAAATGTTGTTGTTCATGGTTTCTCCCAAAGATCTGTCAAGAGGTGGAAGGGTTATTATCATGACTTCTCATGATTTCATGAGGAAGTAAGGGTCTACATTAGAAGCGAGATATCAAAGGTGAAAAATTTCATGTGTTTTATTTTTTTATTTATTTCTGGATCTCTCTCATGCTTTATTTTAACAACTGAAAGTATTACAAACTTTTTATCACGTAGATACTGTATCACTGGTATCCATGACAAGATCTTGCCATGCTGGCTGCTGTCCTTTACTATTGAAGTTATTTCTCAGTAAAGGGTCTGAAGCAATTCTTAAAGTAAGCAGTTTTTAGCTATCTAGTGTGAATATTATTTTTTATAATAATTTCACAAGCAAGCTTGGTACATTTTATTAATGGCAGTGATAATAGCACTGATGTAACAGCTATTCCCAGAAAAGTATTTTTCAACACCCTGGAATCAATGTTGAGTATTTACTGCTGTATTATTTTTTTCTTTTTTTAAAAAATAAAACCTATATAAGAACCTTTATTTCTTCTTTTGCTGTAGTCATCCCACATTTTCCAACCTACTAACATCTCATTTTTTGCTATAACAGACTATTATACAGACTGTTTTTCTTTTTTTTTTTTTCTACAAGGCACATTTATTTCATTCAAGTTGCCTCTGAAAATATTTTGAAAATCACACTTTTAGCTTCTCTTGAATCAGTCATCTATTGCTGATACTTTGGTGGATTTGGCTGTCAAGGAGAAGAGAGGGACTTGATATCCTAAAACCCTAAAAGGGGTTAGGTTAATTGAAGAGTGTATAAGTAAGTTCCGAGCATTTTTTTTCCCATGAGAGGATCCTGAACCAAAACCTGAACCTGTCAGACTGTTTCTAGACACCATAACTGCAGAGGTACTACCCAAGTTCCTGGTTGAGCTGCTCCACCTGATCATTCAGGTTAATTTTGACCCCCAAACATGGAGACAATGCAAATTACATTTGGGGCCCTAATCTGAAACAATTCTGGGATTCCATAGAATTGGATGACCTGTTGAAACATGACCTCAATTGTTTCCGTTGCTGCAGGCAACCCTGAAGGGTATTCAGACAACAGGTCTTAGAGAACCCAAGTGATTACAAATACCGTTGTGCTCCCCTCAGGAATGGACAAATCAATGGAACTATTCTACTATGCAAATTATCTACTGGGTCCTGGCAGAGGTTCTCATAGTCCCACTGGCAAATGTCATGGGACTTTTTCTTAAGCATGTGTAAGACATGCCAGAACAAAGCCTCTGAGATCTTATTGTTGGCCACTAAAACCTTTCTCACAGACGCCTAAGAGTTTTGCTCATCCTCTGGTGCCCAGAGTTGGGTGAATAGTGGCAGTGGTCGGGTTCTTTTTCTCTGGCAGCTCAGATTTCATCCAATAGGAATGAACAAACTGGGGACAATGTATGCATAGCAGGGTGAAATCAGATGGCACATTACTGGAAAAGACCTCAAAAAGATTAGGTAGTATACTGGCCTTGCTGTTTTTTGACCCTATGTGATATGTCATATATGGCAATAAAAAATGTGAAAAAAAACAGTGCCTACCAAGACCACCTGCCATTAACACTTTGCTTTCTGAAGATACACTGGAATTTTATTGGTCTGTAAGATTGAAGAAAAAGTGAATGGCACCCTTCAGCTAAGGCCTGAACTCCTCTACGGCCAGTTTGATGGCTAGCAATTCTCAGTTCCCTAAATCATTATTCCATTCAGCAGGAGACAGCCTGCAAGAAAATACATGGATGTAATTTAGGAGGAACCCCTGCCTCTGTGACAGTACTGCCCTCACCCCTTGTTCCACAGCATATGCCTCCACAAGGAATGGAAAAAATGGCATCAGGGTGTTTCAAAATAGGGACTGTGATATCTTTTCAAGTCCTCAAAGAATTGAAGAGCTTCAGGAGTTCAAGTGAGGTGCCTGGTGGACCCTACTGTCAAGTCTGACAAGGGAGTCACAATGGTACTGAAACCTCTGATGAACTGTATGTAAAATCTCTAGAAAATCTCTAGAACCTTTGAATGTCTGTGACTGCTTTCCATTGTGGCGATAATATAGACAGACAGAAATGCTGTCTTTGGATCCAACTCAACTATCTTTTGTCCTAGAATAAACAACAGTTCTTGTACAGGAGCCACTGGAGCACCTCCCTAACATGACCTACATGTTCCTTATAGGAATAAGAAAAAAAAAATAGGATGTCATCCAGGTAGACTAACACAAACCCATTAATGGTATCCTGGAGTAGCTCACTGATGAAGGTTTAAAACATGGAGGGTGCATTAGCCAGACCAAGAGGCATAATCAAATATTCATTATGCTTCAGGAGCAGTCTTCCAATCACCTCACTGTCATATAGATTAAGGTATATGCATTCCTAAGGTCAGACTCCAGAAGCTTCAGTAGCTTGTTCTAATATAGATGGTGTAATAGGTGAGTTATGAGGTATGTGGCATGTGGGAAGAGACACACCACTGTACACATTCCATATAGACAGACAGAACACAAAGATCTTCACAAGACACAAGTTTTCACAGTTCATTACAGTTTATTTGTATTTTATTACAGGTCAGTACAGGTCAAACACACCACTCTACACAACCCACACCTGGACAATGTACCTAGTAACTATTACATAGTTCAGTAACAAACACACTGCTGTGACATCCTTACTGAAGCCCAAGCTTTTCATAGGATGAGGAGTCTTTCCCCCTAAAGCAATAAGCTGAACATACAGATCTGTCTTGACCACCACTTACTCTGACCTGTGCATTCCAAATAAAGCATTGAAATCCAAAAAGGCAGCAGCCATGCCCTTTTTTGTCCTATGAACTAGTACAAATGTCACAGGATATTTAACTGTAATGGCATTTAAACCTCAACAGTCAATAAATGGCTGCAAACCACCATCCTTCTTCTCAACAAAAAAACAAACAAGCACACACTGGCGAGGTTGTTGGTCTTTAGTTTCCTGATTCTTAAATCAGTCACATACACGGTGTGGCCAAAAGTATGTGGTCCCCCTTGTAATGACTGAGCTGAGCTGTTTGAGCCGCACCCATAACGCATACAAACACATTCTAGACAGTTGCGTGCTTCCAGCTTTGTGGCCACAGTTTGGAGAAGCTTCTTTACTGCTCCAGCATGACTGCGCCTCTAACCCGTGCACAAAACGAGCTATATAGAACTTGAGTGGCCTTGAGTGACCTTGACTCCACTGAACTCCTTTGGGATGAACTGAAAAGCCGACCACAAGCCAGGCCTTTTTGCCAACCTCGGTGCCCAAACTCACCGACATGTGGCCAAATGGGCACAAGTTTACAAAATCTGGTGGAAAGCCTTCCCAGAAAGAGGAGGCTGTTATACCAGCAAAGAGGGAAACAACTCAATCTTAATGCCCATGGGTTTGGAATGGGAGGTTCAGCAACCATGTATGGGGTGATGCTCAGCTGTCCACATACTTTTAACCATATAGTACATTTCTCCATTGCCCCTTACTCTGGGAAAAAAATTGGATATAACCTCCTGATGGGAGGTCTACTGCCTGGTAACAGATGTACTGCAGAATCCCAAGGATGATGAGGTGGGAGACTTGCTGAAGAACGCTGATGAATTCAGATATTTAGTGGAATGTGGAATGGGATATCAGCACTGGAGCTATAGACGTGACTTGGCAAGGCGCCATAAGACAAGACTGTGCACCCCAAGGAGAGCAATTCACTAAAATTCCAAGGAAAAATCAGCTTGTGTGTAGCCAGCCAGGGATTCACTAATATCAGAGGGTTATAGGGGATTTTAATCATTTAAAATTGAGTTATGTCAATATTGCACCTCACCACCTGCAAGAAAACCGATGGTGTCCAGTGTTTAACTACCCATTGTTCCAGTAGGTTCCCCATCTAGATTTAGTTCAATTTAATGTAAAAGAGTCAGGACTGGACCTGCTTGCAGGGTGGCATACCTGGGTGGCATTTTGGTTTGGTTACTTAATGTAACTTACTCACGGCATCTGTAGAAGCTAAAAATCTTCTTTTTTTGTCTATTTTATATGGATTACTTACATTAAATTGCACTGAATTAAAAAGAGTCATTTGCTTTTGATTTGTTCTTTCCTTTGGCACCGCTCACATTTCTTTCCCTGTGTATTTTTAAGTCGTTTATATAGAATCACTTTCACACATTCACTTGTACAGAGTAAATCATTTTTGAATTGAATCCTTGACTCTAATTCAAACCCCCAGTATCCAAGACAGTTTAACGCTATGCCCCTGTACCCTTAGATGCCTTGAGGTGGAACCAGACGTACATCAGTAATGATGCATTTGGATGCCTACTGGGCACATAAGCAGTGCCGTGTATTTTGTAACATGTGAATGATGTGAGACATTTTCTGTAATCTATTTTCTGTAAAATTTAAAGCAGAAACAAAGTGGCAAAAGTGCAATGCCAATAATAAAATATACTTTTTTTTTCTTTCCAAAGCATGACCCCATGTCATCCAGGAGAAATTTTAAATGCGACAGATTGAGTTACAGTTCCATCAACTTATGACTTACATCAAGATATTGCATTTTTCCAAAGGGTCGTATAAAAGGGGTTTTTTTATGCAACGCAGTTTCATTTAAAGAATCTGCAATTGTATCTTTGCTGGATTTTTCTCTTATTACTGTACAAGAAAGAATGCACAATATAAATGCTGAGAGTTAAACAAGATTTTTCTATCAAAATCTATAAGCTGTTATTGACGATTGATACTCATACTGTTTGGTAAAACTTGTGCTTTCAATTAATAGAAAAAATGTCAATGATTTGATTTCAAAATATTTTTTTTTAGTTTTAAAGGACCGTAGGACCGAACATAGCACATCCTCAGTACTTTTTAGATGTATCTTCTTCTTCTTCTTTCAGCCGCTCCCGTTAGGGGTCGCCACAGCGGATCAAAAGCTTCCACTTCCTCCTGTCCTCTGCATCTTTCTCCGTCACCCCCACCACCTGCATGTCCTCCTTCACCACATCCATAAATCTCCTCTTAGGCCTTCCTCTCTTCCTCTTGCCTGGCAGCTCCATCCCTAGTAACCTTCTCCCGATATATCCAGAATCTCTCCTCTGCACATGTCCAAACCAACGCAATCTCGCCTCTCTGACTTTGTCTCCAAACCGTCTAACCTGTGCTACCCCTCTAGTATACTCATTTCTAATCCTGTCCATCCTCGTCACACCCAATGCAAACCTTAACATCTTTAACTCTGCCACCTCTAGCTCTGCCTCCTGTCTTTTGGTCAGTGCCACCGTCTCCAACCCATAAAGCATAGCTGGTCTCACTACCTTCCCTTTCACTCTTACTGGTCCCCTTCTGTCACAAATCACTCCTGACACTCTTCTCCACCAATTCCACCCTGCCTGCACTCTCTTCTTCACCTCTCTTCCACACTCCCCATTACTCTGGACTGTTGATCCTAAGTATACTTTTTAGATGTATCCAAAATAAATTTAACCTGAAACCATATCATGCAATTTTTTTGCTCCTGGGATTCTGTATGACAATAGGTATGCATAAAAGTTTACAAATTTCATTTAAATATCAGATTTTCTTCTTAAGGGAAACAGCAACAGGGAAGCATAAAAATGTACAGTATAATGAAAAGTCATTTTATAGCAGGCATGTAGTTTACTTATCTAAGATTTATCATAGCAAGTCATTTTAGGACAATTTACATTTATACAATGATTTTTTTCACATTTTTCTCCTGCTTGCAGCACACTGCAAAACTGAACCACGTTGTGAAAATGAAAAATTTGCAAAGTATGACTGTTGCATGCATTTCGTTTTACTGAGACACAGACTAACTTTCCTGAAGCCTCTGTGCTTGGATCTTATTGCTAATGGGTGTCTGTTATCTTTCAACTCTCACTCTGTGTGGTACAGGTGTATTATAAGAAATTGTATTTACTTACTTTGCACATTAGCTTACATATTGTCACAAACCTAAGCAAACAAGGCTTTCTCATTTTATTCTACACGGTTCCTTCACTAAAAAAAAACAGCACTGTAAGATCCATGTTGGAGGTGATACTGACGGAGGACGCAGGAGACAGGGGTCCAGGAATGTTAACTTTCTTCCAGCATAGCATGAGGATCATGAGCACTTAGCAAGCACAACAACATGCCTGCCCCAGCACTCCAGAACACAGAGGCAAGGCCATTGTTAGCCTGGTACTTCCCAAGACGATCAAACAACTATTTACACATACATGTATAACAAAGCATGATGGGAAAGCCATTAAAGCATTAAACTACTGCATTTTTTCAGTCAAAAAACCTGCCATCTCACAGGAATGATAGACCATGTTCAGTGACATACATAACAAAAAAGATGTCTGGTCAACTTACATGCAGGTTTTTCACAGAAGAGAAAGAAAACATGGCATGGTCAGTATTAAAGCCCCCCTTCTCCAGTACTTTGATATACATCCCTTGGGAATATTGACAACCTCCAAACATTTCTTGTAGTATCTATAAGCTTCTTGTTCCTTTCTGCTCGCATTTTCTTCCATTCTTCAATTCCAATTTGTCCTTGCTCTTGCGGGATTTCTTTTTACCAATGGCAGATTTCAGTTCTGTCTGAAGCTTTTAAATCAGATCCAGATCAGGACTTACTGCAGGCCAGTTTAACAGAGTCATTTTTTCCTTTTTAATCATTCTTTTGTACCTTTGGATTGGGTGTTTTATGTCCCACTGGACAACCCAAGATCTTAAGCTCGTATCTAGTTTTCTGAGACTGGGCAGCACATTTTGCTCTGAAATGCCTTGTTGATCCTCTGATTTCATGACTCCCTTAATATGTTTAAGGGCTCCAGTTTAGCACTGCAGCCCCACAACATAATATGGAACCTACGTATTTAACTGTAAGTAGGGTCTTTTTATCCTTATAAGCTTCATTCCTTCACCCATAAACAAATCGCTGGTCTGCAATGCCAAAGAGCTCTGTTTTGGTTTCCTTTATCCACGGATGTTGGTTTCTTTTGGTAAGTTTAGGAAAAGATCAGTATTGTTCAGTCAATCAGTTTGTCTTTCAACAGTGGGGTGTTCTTTGACTTTCGCCTGTAAAGCCCTTTTCAGTTTAGTGAGCAGCATATGGTACAGGTTGAAACCATCACTCCAGGTCACTCCAGGTCAGCAGTAAGCTTTTTGGATGCTTTACATGTTTTTTTTTTTCTTTTTTCAACAGTTTACACCAACCTTCAAAGACTTTGTTGATCAGTTTTCCCCTTCCCACCACATCCTTGGAGGTTCTTGACAGTTCTATGTTCAGAAAACTTTTTAATAACATTGTGGATTGTGGAAATAGGAACTGCCAATGGCCTTGTATCCTTTTGAATTTTTATGCTTGGTGATAAAAGTTTGTTGATGAGCTCATGTCTTTGACATTGTCTGAAAAGAATAGAAAGAAAGTGACCTTGTTTAAGCATTAAAGCCAAAATTAATTGGTTAATAATCAGTTAATTTTTGTCATGTGAGTTCTGGCAATTTATTATAGTGGGACTAATTTCATTGCTGTGAGTTTAGCTTTTTTAATGAAACAGATTTGAATTGTTCAAAAGGGTGCCAATAATTGTGTCTTGGCAACATTTCAGTTTTTGCAGTATTTCTGCAAATGTCCTTTTCTTTAATTTTGATTGTTTTATGCTGTGCTGCTCTGTATCACTGCCAAGGGTGCCTACATGTGAATTCAGATGTCATTTGATTTAAAAAGAATCATATATCCTTTTTTTTTTTTTTAAATATACATAAGTTGCTTCTTGTGATCTGTTTTTGGATGATTTAAAGTTTTAATACAGCTCAGTTTTTAATACAGCATAGTCAGAGCATTGAAGTATGTATAGTACATATAGAGCTGTGAATAAGACCGTGGTAGCATGGAGGAAATACCTGTGGCTTGTGGTTATATGGAGAACTAAAGTTTCATGCAGGGCACAGAAGGACTGGGCAGGATACTCTTCTCTGTATTTATTTTTAATGTTGCCGGCTTAGTCCCAAATGGCAATACAGTGGGCATACAATCAAGTGCAGAATGTGGACAAACTTGAAAGTTGTTCATTTTTATCTACACACAGGGTCTCAGAGAGAGAGGAAAGAGATGGTTTACAATGAGGTCTTTTTGGCTGTAGTTCTCTTTTTCATGTCCAGTGCATTGTGACGCTGCACAAAGCTCACAGCTCCTGGTATTTGTACATTTCAGTGCATGAGACTTCCCTTGAATTGCCAGGAATCAAACCTGACATACACATCTGGCCATCAAGGGAGCTCTGGGGGTTTCACACACAACTGTTCAGTGAGGTCAGGGGAAGGAGATTTCAGTCTCGTTCTTCTGGGTCCTCCATGTCTGCTACAAAGTGAGATGCTGGACTGAACCAACAAGCAAAAACAATTTGTTTTTAGATATAAATTGCCTGAGATTGAATTGGTTCTCGAAATCTCATTTACTTTCATGTGTCTGACACCTTTTTGTTTAAATGTGAAAATCATGTGGAGCACTTTGAGCTCTGAAATTAATGCATCTTTTAATACATATTTAAAGCAGTTGATTCGCCCTGTATAATTTGGTAAGGTCTGTTTTATAACTTCAACAAAAAAAGTTGCTGTGTGCTGTGTGGTACTCCCATTGTGTTTTGTATTTATTTATAAACTTACACTAAATAAGTAAAAACCCACTTTGGGATTATCAAACAGTGCACAGATGTTGTTCTTTTTAGAAACAATGCTTTTTTCCCCTACAGCACCTGGAGTGCTTCAGTGTGCACGTAGTTTGCAGTTCTGTGTTGTAGTCCAATACATACATGCATGTATATATACATACATATATATGTATTTTTTTTCTGGTGATCACTTATGTGAAATATGAATCTGGTGGTTCCACATTCTATCAATAATGTATCAAAACCCAGGATTTGTTTATTAAGTAGGGAACAAACCGCAATAATCTGTGCACATTTTTTGAAAATATACAACAGGATGGTGAATCGGACCTGAGTTTAAAGTGGGCTCAGTGGTGCTCGGTACATTTTGGAGTTTTTCTGGTGTACCGACACTTCTTATAAGCTCCCAGTTTTCTGCCCCTAACCGACCAGATTCTCTGGTCGAGCTGCTCTCCCAACAAAACACCGCTGTAGTACTTGGTCATTATTCATAATAGCCCTCATAGCTACATTTCATTACCCAGGGACCCTTTAAGTTGGGCTCCAAGCCAGCTTGCATGCTGTTTTCCTGTTAGTTATTCAAAATTTCTGTCCCCTTTATTAAAGAAATATATATTATTAACATCAGTAATATCTCCTAGTATCATCCATTCACTGTGGAAAATTCTAAATTAATTTTTATTTAAAATGTAATAATAGACTGCTGATACAGACTGATACGTACTCCAACATGTCAAAATGGGGAGTACTGGCACATTTTTTTTCCCATTCAAGTACTGAATCAGATACATTGTGAATCGGACACACAGATTTCTCAAAAATGAAAACTGTTTTGAGCAAGTATAAGCAATTCTGATAAAAAAAGAGAGTCTGGATGAGAAAGAATGTTGATTATGATCGGTAGCGCAGTGGCATAGGGGTAGCGTTGGTGCCTCACAGAACCTGGGCTGTCCAATTCAACGTAGGCTTGATCTCTGTTCGGTCTGTAGAGTGTGCGTCTTCTCCCTGAGTTTGTGGGTTTCTTCCCACAGTCAAAAGATGTTTTTTTTTTTTTTTTTTAATTTTTTGGAAGAAGTGGATTTTTGACTGCCATTTGCCTATAGTGAGCATGGGTGTCTGTCCTGCAGCTAGCAAATAGGGTGGACCCAACATAGTCTAGCAACCAGTGCATCCAGGATAACCTCTACATCACAGAGTCCCCGCAGTACAATGAGCAGTTGTTGACATTGTCTGACCAGAAGATAACTATACTACTAGCTGATGTTTTGTAAGAAGACTTCAGAAGAAACAATGAGAACACTTTGGATTGCCAGCACTATCCCAAATCTTATAGGGAAAGCAATTATTTCCCTCATTTTGTTCACAATGCAATTCCTGCTCGTATGATGGATGTAATACAAGAGATCTACAGTTTAAACTAGTGTGATTAATTCTCCTTCCAGTTAGACCAGGTACAAGAAGCACCATTGCCCAAAGGTCCCTAAAAATAGGAGCCTTTCTACAAATTTCCAATCCTGCAACTTTAAAGTTGAAATATATCAGAAGAAGCAGTGCGAGCGTTGAGGTCTGATTTGGTAACAGCAGCTGTATTGATTAACTTTATGGGGATACGTTGGGGGGCCAAGTTAGGTCCTACATGTGCATCCCGAGGTACCAACAGGATTCCTATAGGAAAATCTGGCCTATGGCTATAAAGGCCATCAGCAGGAGCAATAATTGAGGTCCCTCCTGTTGTCTTCGCTACCTCTAGCTGTTAGCGGCCATCTTTTTATAAAACTAGATTTTATCACCACCAATGAATGTTCATATCATATATTTATTGTTCTGTACACACTGGGTCTTTAATTTTGTTTCCTACAAGAAAAAAGCACAACTTTTTGGATGTACTTGGATTTTGCAAGTAATATCTGAGTCAAGTTGGTTGATCTATATTAGCAGCAGCATTTATTGCCATTTTACTGATTGTTTAACATTGCATTTGAATTGTGAATATTTTTACTTGGCATGAAGCAAACCAGATGGGCATCTCGCATCAGGTTACAGTGTTTTTTTTCTTCCTTTTTTAGTTTTTCAGGACAGGTGTAACAGTTGTTCACAAATTGGTCGCTTAGTAAACAGTGGGTATCAACTACGTAATCTCCAATTTGAAGGCATGTTTCATATTTATTTTTTTTAATAAAATTTATAATCGGTGTTCTTTAGCACAGTGGGCTGTAATTTAACAATTTGAATACTACCTGAGCTAAGCAAACTCATATGAACAAAATTCACATGAAATATGAAATGACAAATTCCTAATAATTAAAGTTCAGCTGTATTAAAAATAACCATATTATTTGTGATTCAATAATAAGAAAAATGTAAGCAACGAAGGTAATTTCTGTGAAAAATGTTTCCCATTGCCCAGGATACCTTATTCTTCCAGCCAAGCGAGTCCCTTATTATTTTCACAGCAATTGTTCCAATGTGGATAAAAAGCTCTGCAAATTAATGCAGAATTACTGATACAGGTTTTCCTCCTCTGAAAAGTTGAGAGCGCAGGGCCATCTCTGTTCACCCTTTCCCCAAATTTGGACAGAACCTCGGCAGGCAAGACCGGCAGCACCTCTGTCCATCTTCCATAAAGAAGAGCAGGCTTCTACAGCCACTTTCAGCTTAGACTCTGATCCTCCCTCGCACCACCTGCTTCCGCTCTTGAATGCTGCACTGAGGCTTTTTACAGCCCTTTTATACAGCCATACGTATAAAAAGGCCTTACGTCCACAGTCCACAATTTTATTTTCTGTTTCCACTTTTTTGAGCGAAACACACTTTCAGATAAGGCAGGAATCAATGCTGGTGCAGTGTGTCAATGTGCTACCTGTCACAGTGTCTGGCTTTGCGAGCGATCGGGACAAGGAGCCTGAATATGGTTTTAACCAGCCTATCGACTGCTGTTTTATTGATTATGAAGTGCAAAGAACTGTGAACACACCAACATGGGAAATGAATGGGGGATAAAAACAGGAAATATGAAATCGCTCTCTCGCAAACTCAGCATAAACATATCAAAAGTAGTGCAACAACCCAGAATCACAAACTAAAGCAAAAGCATCCCATGGAGAAAATTTGATTTTTTTTCCAGTGATTCACAGTACACATTCTCCCCAGTATTCTTGTTTTACAAAGGACAAATGCCAAATAAACAAATGTGTTCACACAGCCCACTGGAACCCATTTATTTAAATCCAGGCCAAAGTGAATTGTCTACTATTTTATATTTATCTTTATTTTTGTTATTATTCTGTTACCAGGCAGACACCTTACTATAAATTGACATACATGCTAAAACTTTTACAGTTTTTTTTTTTTTTGATGTTTCATGTAAACACCTTGCCGAACTTGAGTACAGTAGGAACTACCCTTCTTGGAATTGATCCTACTACCTTTGGTCAAAAATCCAGCTTCGTACTCCTCAGATTTGCTGCTTTATGTATTTTTCCAGTTGAAGTTTTATCACTTTGACATTCTCTTTGAGCACCTATATGTGAAAATAAACTTCAGGCTTTTAATGATTTATAAATAATCTTGGAGGCATGGACAGATATCCCTCCATGTTGGCAGAAAGCAGAAGAGTGCTTGGTTCCAATGGAAAAAGACACTCGTAAAATAAATGAATTTAGAATAATATCACTTTTAAAATGTATATTTTGTCCCACAGGTTGATAAGAAAAACAGCAACAAACAACTCCACAGACATGTCAATGGAGAAAGGCAGCCAGACAAGTTTTGTGGCCCGACGTAGTTAAATGGTCCCCCTGAAAAGGGGGCCGTAATCGTCATAAAATCGACATTTCCTTGGGAAAAGAAGTGCTTTTGAAAGAAAGAAGGTGAGGCACAATGAGCTGGTGGTCAATGTCAGTAGCTAAAGATGGAAAGCAGGGCCATTTCTAGCTGAAGTAGGATGCAGCGGTGTCCCAGTTCAGTCACTGTGGAGGAAATTTAGATACCTTAAGATAGCTGGCAGAGGTAGAAAGACAATTGTTCAACAGGTGAAGGAAGCTGCGCAGAGCCTCAAGCTGGCTGAGGTATAGACATGATGATGCACTGTAGCTACTATAGGCAAGCAGTGAATGATCTCCACTCCTGTCCCGCTATCCTGTAAAAGTACTGTGGTAACGGGCAAAACTCCCAGTGAAGGATAGACCCAACTGAGGATGCCAAAGCAGCTTGCTTCATCTCATCTGTATTCAGCATATCGTACAGCACATCTAATATTAATGCATTTCAGTACATGCTTTCTGAATAAGACAAACACCGTCTACTTCATGAGCATCTAATGAGAAAAAAAATCACTTTTAAAAATTACTGTACAGCATCCTTCTAAACATGATTCAGTGGACTAAAATTGGAAGTTAATATTCTTCAGTCACATTTTAAAATGTATGGAGAAGAAAACGGTTAACAATGAACCGAGCATTCGATTTGTTTTCCTTCGGTGCAGTGGATTCATTTAAATTTCAAAAAGTTGTCCTGCATCACTAAGTACAGCCAGTTAGTATAAACAGCATAAATAAGATTCATTTTCTTTGTTTAACAAGCTCGGCTGCTTTAAGTTATACACAAAACCCCACCCCTCCGATCTAGCTGTCAAGATTCACCCACAGAACTGGATGATCAGTCCTGTTCTTATGGTGACACCTCGGCAGACATTCTTCTTCTGACCGTGACTGCCGTTACACTGCTAAACTAACCGCAGAAAATTCAAGCAAGCCACTTCTGAGGAGAACACTCGTAAGAGAAAGGGAAACTCATTCTGAGGCACCATACTTTAATCTTATAAAAATGAAGCACTTTGAACAAATATTTGCCCTAAACTCTGAATCCTTAATGGTATTACTTTTCTAGTCCTGTTTTTCCCTTAACTTCCTTATTCAAACTTCTCAAAATGCACCAGTATTCAATAGTCACACAACATGAGTATCTATTGTCAAACAGACATATACTGACATCAATAAAAAAATTACGATCACTCTGACAACCCAAACAGGATTAGCTGTCAGCCTTGGTCTCCCCAAAGAGATAGTCCAGCTTCTCCCTCTGTAAGGCCACATCAGGTTTATATGCAGCATTTGTCTCACAATCTGCCCGGGTGGGGACTACGACCTGATTCTTGGTCCTAAAACAAAAAAAATTCAATTACTTCACGGAAGATGGACAGAGGTTTTGCCGGTCTTGCCTGCCGAGGTATAAGCTCACAGGAAAGCTGGGCAGCTGCAGCAAGGACATGCATGTCACAGAATCCTCTTGCACTAGACAGCGGTGGCCATTACTGTGGAATGACACCATCGGTACCGCAGTAATTCAGCATCTCCACATAGGTTCTGCTCCCGGTGACACTCGGGCTTTCAAAAGCGTTTCTCACCCCTCTTCGTTGTCATTGTCATCCGTGTTTGCTACAGGACTCACTGACTAAACCTCTCCATATCCCCCGTAGGTGTGTGTAAATCATGAAAAACAACTGTACACATTGTTTGCTGGCAATAATATTACTATTCCCCTGTGGACCAGGTGCCCCCTTTTTCAACAAACTAACTAAGATGAGAATAGAGCGCTACTGTACTGTATGAACAGCTGTGTAAATGATCACCTTATTTGTTCACAAGCTTTATTTGGTTATATTTAGGTTAAATGTTCTGTTTTTGCTGCGAGACAATTGACGGAGTGTCGATCCTGAAACAAAAATGTGCCGATGCACTAGCAGCACGAAGTGCATGCAATAAGTAATGACAGAATTAGCTGGACAACACATAAGTAGATAAATAGTGCAAAAAGAAGACAATGGATAGTGCAAGCCTAGACATGCGATGCAAAAATTCATCCATTCCTCCATCATCTTTAACTGCTTTATCGTGGTCAGTGTCGTGGAATATCCTGGAATCATTGGGTGTCAGGCTATTAAGCAAAAGTGGATGGGATGACATTTCATTGTCGAGCGGCCACACAAGCTCACTTTTGCATACTGTGGGCAATTTAGAGTAACCGGGTAACCAGAGAGGCATGTTATTGTTCTATAGCAGGAAATGTGGGTCCTCAGAGGAAACCCACGAAGGCACAGGTGAAAAGCAAGGGTTAATAAATGCCCGAACAACTGAGGCACAAGCCCTCACCCTAACCCTAAGTAAAAAGCATTACTTTTAGAACCTGACCTATGATGGAGGTTTGTTCTGCAAACATTTTGGTGGGTCAGAAATCCCCTTGTTCTGTATTGTATAAACTTACGAACACAAAGTGCCTTTTAAAAATATTAAAACTGCTTGAAAGGTCTAAAAATGCCTGGATTGCTAAATATGCATACATATATTTTTCCAATGAATATTTTTGTTGAGAACTCATATGCTGTATGCTAAAATGCAAAAGCCAATTTGTTTGCAAATTCTTTAAAGAAAATGGCAGTATTCAAACCCCCAAGCTCTGGAATCTCCTAAAACTACTCCCTAACAACAGCGCTGTTGGATCAATTATCAGGAAGTGGAAGCTGCGTCATATCACCAGACAATGCTGCTCTGGAGGAGAGATGCACTAGTCCATAATGTCAAGATCACTGCATAAAACTGGCTTGTAAGTGAAGGTGGTAAGAAAGCAACTCGAAAAAAAATTATATTGAAGAATATCTGAAATTTGCCAGAAAGCATTTGGATGCCCCATCTAAGATGTGGGCTGTGGGTTTTATGGTCAGATAAGACTAAGATAAAACTTTTTAACCAAAAGAAACACCATCCTTACAGTGAAGTATGGTGGTGGCAGTATCATGCTGTGGGTATGCTTTTCATCAGGAGGAATGGGCCATCTTGTCAAAATTAAAGGAAGAATCAATGAAGCTCAATATAGGGAAATATTGCAAGAGAACCTGCTTTATTCTGCTGAATTTGTCGCCTGGGAGATAGTTCAGCTTTCAACAGGATAGCGAACTTAAGCACAAGGCCAGAGTAACACTGGAGTGACTGAAAAAGAAAAAGGTGAAGGTCCCACAGCAGCCCAGTCAAAGCCCCGACTTCAGTCCTATTGAGAATCTGTGGCTGTTTCAAAACAGCAATCCACAAACATCATCCAACCAACCTGAACAGCCTGCTGCAAATTTGCCAGAATGAATGGGAAAAATAACTCCTGAATGGTAGGTAAAGCCACTATATACTCCCGCAAAAAAGGATTGAAAGCTGTTATTGCCGCAAAGGTGCCTCCAGCCAATGTGTGGGTTTGAATACTCGGGCAAGTAATTTAATTAAGTTTTTCATTTTTTAAAAATATCTGCAGAAAAATTATTAACTGTGGCATTGAAAATGTAGTCTTGGGGCATATAAATTCACAATAAAAATATTGATTCATTGTGCTGCAAGTATAAGGTGTCTTGTAATCCAGCCAATGTTGCTTACTTTCATTTGGTTTGATTTGATATTTTTGCAAAATACAGTGCAAACAATGAACATGCATGAATGTTGCCCAATGAGACTTTCTACTTTGCTTTTCACTAATTTCACAGAGTATGTTAAAATAATAATAATAATATTAAAAATATTAATACTTATATATAATACCATAAACAAGTATTATATTTACAATACACGTTCATACTCATTTCTGAACAAATTTTTTTCAGCTGTCTACAGCACCACAAAAATACTTACTTTTTCACCTTCTAGCCATTGTGAAATTTAAAAAAAAGGTAACGTATGGAATCAGAGGCACAGCATTCTGTCAAATTAAAACATTTGCTGACAGATATTGCAGCATTCGCAAGACAAATACGAGTGCCTTGTGGCAGCACGGCCACCTGCTGCAACTGTACAGCAGATGGAATTACACACATTGAACATGCATCAGGACTGAAAAGCAATATGATGAGGTTAACAGCACAGCGATCGCAAATTTGGGTCATCGCAAGACACGTGCGTTGTCATTTGGAGATCACCCGTACTGAAAACTTATGACCACCCGGGGAAGAAGAGGTTGGTACGACCCTAACAGCGGCAAGAAGTAACATTAACGTCAACTAAATGTTAAAAGTTCGTAAAGGAAGCCAGCAGAATGACCTCGAGAGAAAAATTCTGGTTGGGTGTCGAGCGTATGAAGCTTTGTGAAATTTCATCTTTTCTGGAGAGATCTCTCCTGTTCCCACCCTCAAAGGAAAACTTCTCCTGAACTTTGATTACGAATCAGATCGGTAGACGGGAAGAAGAAGCTAAGGAAATGTTTGATTTATCTCGAGCGCTTGCTCTTCTGGATTTGTCGGCCGCAATGTAACAGCTGCAGGCCACAGCAACAATTGAAGCAGCAGCTGCGCTCAGTTCCTCAGTTCGAGTGAACGGGCACGGAGAGACATGCTGCTCTCTGGTGCGTAAACCGATAACAAGAGGAACGCGCTTGCATGTAAAAGCCTCAAAATAGAAGTTGGATGCGGCAATGTGGGCTTCCGTACTGTAACACTCAAATTGAAAATTACAAGATGAAGTAACAAATCTGCATGGTTCTTCATTTCTAGTGCTTGTGTTTTGGGAGAGAATTACAGTTTTAAATGTACAAATAAGTCAGTTTTGTCTCAGCATCGCAGTGACATTTCTTTGTAAGCACAGTTTTTACTTTTTTAACCCCCCGGGCTGGTTTTCTGGTCGAATTTGACCCATTTACAACTTTTTTAATTATCATTTGGTTTCTTTCATCTGTTTGCTTTAAGGATTCATGATATTCGGTACCCATGGGTGGCAAGGCTATGAGCGCATGAAAATCCAATTCGTGCTCGCCGGTGTTCAGTGAATTTCAGTCACACACATGCACTCAAAGATTCACACAAGTGGTATCATTTTAGGTAAATGAGGGTTATGGCTGTAAATTCCAAAATTAAGTGTAGAACTTGTGATAATGACTGGGAATGAAGTGGATTTAAAGGTGTGACACATTAGGTGGTTATGTGTGTTTTTATAGTTGCTTTGTAATAAGTTACAATGGGATGCCAAATCTCGGACGAGAGCAACAAGAGTAGGGCGCCATCTCCAACACGGCCCAAGAGTTAAGAATGGAGCATCACAAGAGTTACATATGTACAGACTTGCGTCATTGGATTTATGAGTGTGCGTGTGTGTGTGTGTTGAAGATCTAAACACTATGCTTACCCTGTTTTGGTATTTCCACACCAACTCCAGATGTTCCAGTGTCAGTTTCAGATGTGTCAAAAACTCAGATGACTGACCGTACATAAGAAGTCCTTCGAGGCTGCACAAGGATCTGCATGAGAAATGGTAGTAGGACCCGGTGAAGGAAAGTAGTAGCAAGATTGAGCATCTGCAGCCAGAGCAATGTTTCTGTAGTTAGCCAACACCTTACACAGTGGACGAAGAGGTGTGTCTACATGCTCGTGGGATCCAGCCTTATTTCTCCTTCTACAGCACGTAGCTCCTACCTTGGCCTTTACGGCCATGTGAAGTTGCACTGGTGCCAACCACATCGACCGCAATATGAAGAGCATCCCCGGCAACCATAGAGATGCAAAGGGTGCAGGTTGAAGGATTACGCAAATGTAAAATTTTACACGTTCTTCAAAGAACCTCAAAGAATAGGAAAGGGAAAGAAGATCACGGCTGAATAAAGACAATTTATTTCTGATAACTGATGTGCTGATTTTTAAGTTATGAACTTGGGTCAGACTTAGGGGCCTTTCATATACAAAGTACAACGTGCACTTCATTTGAACTGCTACTTTCACGCTTGACACCATGAGGACACGGTGACAGTTTTAATAAGAACAGCACACGAGTGCCTATCTGTGTCTATTTTAGACACAAACGTCGCGGGCGCGTTTTCATATTTTTGCACACATTTTTTGGGGTTTCGGTTCCAGAAGTTCCGATTCCATTGAACTGCAAAACCATTTGTCTAATATTGTGACAAGCAAGTGTTCATTTTGTTACCTATACATTTTAATGCTGTGCTTTTGGCATTAATCTTGCACACACACACAAAAACTTACTTCTGACAGCTGAGAATGAATTTCAGATTAGTTTGATGGAAGCAGGGTGCTAATGGGTAGCAGTTTGTGGGCAAAGGTGTAGCATCCTAAATTATTGGTTTAAAAGCTAATTGCTAAGAAATGTGACAGCTTAATCTTGTTTATTCCCTCCCTTCACCTCCGGCGTCCATTCTCGGCGTAATTATAGTAAATTTACTACAATGATGACCTCTTGATGGCTTTGCAATATGCTTACATATTTAATAGAAAAAAAAAACAGAACAATTATAAAGAAGCTTTCTAAATAAGGCACTTTATGGTTATGAAGGTATGTTTATGAGAGCTTTATGGGTCCTAATAAATTGGGTTCCCACTGTCCCTCGTGATCATTGATGTATGAGAGGTGATGCTTGGTATGCATGTCAAATTTTAAGTAAACTCAAGTGCGGGGAAATGACTGTCTTGAAAAATGTTTAAGAATAAAGCAGAATATTCACAGCAGGGCATCAAATATTTATAGCAGTGTTAACTTCCTTACCATTGATTAATCTTCTTCCCTAAACTTCAAATCCTGTCGAGTCTCAAGAATGTGCGTTCCAAAAAGCACTGATAAAGAAAAATCAGTGCTTCAGACTCTTTAACTGTCAAGCCTTTGAAATTTACTGGTATGCAAGGAATTGTGTGATTCTTAATTCCATTTGAATTATTTTGTTAAATTTATTCCACCTTGTCTGACCTTCTGAATTATAAAAAGTCACGTGTGTTGTGGAACAGAATTCATTCTGAGTGTGAGTTTAAATGTTGGAACTGTGCAGGGGCAATGTCACTCAACTGCTTGTCCATCGCAGGGTCCTGGTGGTCCAGAGTCTATCCCAGCAACGTAGGCCACACTTATTTCTCGTCCTGATTTACAGTTGGGTGAAGGACAAGCTCTACAGACATGGAGCCAACTCTGCAGCTGCAGCTTTGGCAAGGCTGGGTGCAGAATTTATGTTTCCTGTGCATGGATTTCTTGGATTTCTGTTCTAAAACGGATGAAAATGGCCAAAAATCACTTTGCTATACTAAGCCGTGCGTTACTGTTGACAAAAACTTGTTTTTACCTTTGTATTTTGCAGAACAGCAAGCAGAAAATGGCAGAGTAGAAATGATGTGTTTGTTACTACTTTCATGTTTGGAAGCTTTTTTAATAGTTTTAAATCTTTTTTTATTTATTTATTTTTTTAAATCTACATTAAGAATTACACGGGGTTACATCATGAGAGCTAAATGCTTTAAATTGTTTGATTTCCATTGCTATAGTCATCAATCTGAGAATATTTGGAGAATATAGGACATTAAAGCCCTGAAGAGCTAAGGTGACTCTTTATAGTGGGATGAAGGTAGTGAAAGGACTGCAGCCAAATTCCTGCATTTTCGATGGAAGAGATGAGCAGGAAACACAGACTCGTTGTGATGGACATACTGAGCCTTTGAAGCTGGGGCAATGACTGCGGCTAAATGTGGTGCCAGGGGAAAATCTAAAACATGAGGACATGCCACCCATATGTTCAGTACTGTACATAGACCCCACACATCAACCTTTCTTTCTTTCTTAAGAAAATCATTGCCAGAAGTAGTGACAGTTTATTGCGAGCATTGTGTGCAGTTATACAATTCAGCCACACTTCATAATTCTCACTGCCTTTTTATCACATACTACTTTCATTTAAACTGCACAGAACTGGGATGTTTTGAATTTCTTTGCTATATGTTCACGTACACCCATATTTTACCTCTGAGGTACACACGCTGAGGTAAATGCACAGAACTGCCATACGTGTTATTCTGCCATATACTGCAGTATGCATTTTTCTAATGTGAGGGTTTTAAAAGTTAAATGTAACTTTACTTTTAAAGCAGAATCTAACCATTAGGGCTGCCGTTACTGATATGATGCTGCTTTTGAAGATGTCTGCAGTTTTGTCACATCTGGGATGTACTTAATCTTTAAAACACACCTCTCCCCAGAGTTCAAGTTGTTTTCCCCACCACCATTCCAAGCAGGAGGCTTCTGAATCTGCTTTATTTATATCTCAGACCTGCATACATACGGGGATTCTTTTTTTCATCAACACAAACTGCACTAAAAACAAACATTTTGCTACTAGATACAAATTAGATATAGATATAGATATAGATACAAATTGTTCCAATAGTCATATGATAAGGTAACTGGTACTTTAGGGTTAAGTCCTAACATAGACAAAAGCATTGACTAAATTCTTTTATTCTTATATTTTAGGGTGTGTTTCATTTTGCAGTGCAGCATTAAGCACATAGACTTGTAAAGGTCCCTATTGCAGCTGTTCTACCCTTAAACAGGGTACTTAACCTGACTTTCTCTAGTAAGACTGTAGTAGTAGAATCTACTAGTAGATTACTTAGCTGTTTGAATGGGCCAAATGCAGCTGCTTTGAATAACAATGCCACCTAAGCAGTAAATTAATAAATAATATTATTAGAGACTCCTTCAGAAATGTTTAGCTGTACTAGGTTATTGCATATGACAGTTACTCTGTTAAAAATGTGAATGCTAAAATTGTACTTTTTAGAAGTTGAGTTCCCAGGTCAAAGAGCTGCTGATGGGAAATTCTGTACATAGCATCCATGCTGCATCCATGCTGCACACACACAAAATCTAAATTCAACAAGTTTAAACACAATATAGCTTATTGATATATAATTTGTCTATACTGTATGCACATCACTACTGCTCTACGTATGTGTTGCTCTCAGTGCCAAAGGAGCCAAATACTGTTATATGTGAGCAAATGAAGATGTAAATCTAATAGAAATTTTGCGTGCGTGATGTTGTACACTGCAATTCACGCTAATTCCTTCTTGGTAGAAGAAAAACACTATTGTGCACATCAAAAAATGGAATCCCAGCACAGCCCAGTCCTAGGTGGGATGTAGTAGCCACCAACTTTGATGTGAAGCACAAGCAGTCCTCTCGGCACACCCTCACCCCCATTGCGGCCATGGTAAGCAAAGTTTCATTTGAAAGATCCAGCTGCCACCCCAGGTGGTGTTTGTGTTTGACTGTTTCCACCTCGACAGATGCATCCTCATTAAGACATGCCTTGCTGCAGCAGCAGAAGCAACAGTAAAGTCCACAAAATAAAGGCAAGGAGAGGCAGACCTGAAGAAACCGACCAGTCCCCATTGAAGTTCTGAGCTCAACTCACCACTGTAATGGTTTGCCAATGGCTTAAAGCATGAAAGGAGCCATCCGCTGATTTGAAATGGGATCAAAAAATTTAATTTGGTCAGGACATGAAGATGAAAATCTGCTGAGGAACAGGGGGAAGAAAAGAGGAGCAAATTCTTTGCTCTCAGAATAATCCCGATGTTTTTTATGCTTGTTTGTGTGCCGGCGTGGCAAACAAAGGCAAAATATGCCGAAAAGGAAGTCTATTTCTGGAGCCCTATAGCGACAAGCGACCATATAGCTAGCAATTTATTGTAGTGAAGATGCTAGAAAATTCTACATTTTATGGCAGCTTGCTGTCCCATCACTATTTTTAACGTAAGCACTAAAGTGTATCCCCGTCAACATCAAGCATGCATTCAGTGCAAGGGAAACAGATTTTGTGCATCGCGTCACATTTTATCTTGTCTCGGTGTTGACGTGATCCAGAAAGCGTTGGTGAAATCCTCAGTCTTTGAATAGAATCAGATGGAAAGATGTATAAAGTAACTGAGGAATTGAGATTAAAATCCGTTACTACTCTTTGTGACCCAGGCTGACGTGTCTCAGAATGTCTTCTGATGACCAACAACTCTGTTGCATACGTAGGGTCTTTCTTGTTATTTTGCATAGCGCAAGTCAATACCTTTGGTCTTTCAGCTCTGTCAGTTTATTTTAAATTCCTTTATAAAATATCTTAAGGACTGTTAAAGAGACAATCAGATATTTATGATTTACAATCAGAAATTGTGAGAAATTCTGAGAAGATGCCACCAGGGCTGCATGGGAAACTTGCTGGGTTTTTGCCATATATGATACCTATACCCCCTTCGTATACCCTGTCCAAATCCTTCAGGCATGTATGGTTAATTTGGCCAAGACTTTTCAGTTGAGACTGAGTCCTTCAGTCTAGACACGTAGGTCAATTCAGTCCCACCAACAAAGTAAAAGGAAATTTTGAGCTAATTTAGGCCTCAGATTCAGACACACCTCAGTGCCTATGCTTCTTAGGTAGGAGCACTGTTTACCGTGACACATAACACAGTTAGATCTTCTAGAAACAAGGAAAACCACGACACTATTAATGTATGCATGGCTCTTCTTCTGCCGGCATAACTTACTGCTGTGGCTGTTATCTTGTTGTTTAGCTGATGCATTTATGCAAAGGTTTTTATAGTTCATGCCCATTTATGCAACAAAATGTTTCAGTGCAGCAACTGAGGTTGAGGACCTCATACAAGGATACTACAGCTGGGTCCTGCCCTATTTGTTTGTAAAATCCTGGCAAGAGTCCTTAAACAAACAGGCAGGCATTTTTCAAACATTTATTTGTTTTAACTGTTTGGCTGATGCTTTTACCCCAGGCAAATTACAACATAAAGTGTGCATGCTAAGCTACTTACCAATTATTTGGTCATCCATCTATAAGCATCATGTGTTAAGTTTGGCTGTGTATGGAGTTTTTCCATCCATCCATCAAGTTAGCTTACTCAGCTCACCCTAGCTAGACATCTGTAGACTGTGGGAGGAGAGGAACCCCCAAAAGGAAACAACCACAAAAACAGAACAGGTAAACTATTCACAGACTGAGCCAGGTTCAAAATTTCATCTGACCCCGAGCCCCAGAGGAAGGTAGATCCAAGTTTACTTTAATATTGCAGACTCTTAGTAGATCTGAGCGTCAAAGGATCACATTATGAACCATAACAGGACAGGTGCACTGAGAACATTCAAAGCACAATTTTGTCAGTCAATTTTAGATCGAAAAAGAACAGGACAAGGGGTCAAGAAACAACGAAGGCAGAATAGCACATTGTTTTAATTTTCAGTGCTAATGCTTTGCAAAACCATCGTATGCTCCTAGGATTCCCACTCAATGTAATTTACCATCAACATATTTTTTTTCCATTTTTGCTGGGCATTTTGACATTTTGTGTTGTTTTCCTCATTTGTTTATATAACACCCTTGTTTACACAGTAGCTATGCATATTTTCAGATTCTGGTGATGTGCCTCGCTTAAGGGTAAAACCACCTTTTCTGAGACGCCCAGCCTGTGACTGTCATTCATTAACCACCATTCCGCACTAAGCTTATTTTTTCGGCCTTGCTAGTGACTCATTTATCTATTTCCATATTTATCCTGAAGGTCAGAAGAGTTGAACCAAACCTGGTTGTCTGGGTAAATACCTCAGTGTTGTCCTGTCATAAACATATTTAAATCACATCCATATAGATGCATATATTCTTCAGGCAGAGTTGTCTGCATTCCGGAAAAGGGACCGTTGTGAAAAATACAGGCACCATGTACCCAACTTGATCTTGGGTGATGCCCATAAATAAACTTCACTGACAAAGTCACAGACAAATGGTAGGAGAGGGGCTGCTTTGAATGGCCATGTCTAAAATTACGTTTGAGGCAATAAAATATAAATGGCGTAAACAGAATAAACCATCAAATCACTAATACAGAATCCTTTGAATGGCTTTTGACTTCCTATTCGAATTTACTTTATCGTTCATCAAAATGCAAAATCTGGGTTTATTTTACCACCCACAATTTTCATTCCCCATTTTGACCCATAATTTAAAATAAGTCCACAGATTTCATTGGCATTGTCAAAATCATCATGGCCTAAGGAACTGCACTGCTGCCACACAGAACCCAGGTTGGTTGGGCATGAGTTTGAATCCTGCTCAGTCTGCGTGGAGCTTACGTGTTCTCCCTGTATCTACATGGGTTTCCTCTGTGTTCTCTGGTTTCCTCCCACAGTCCAAAAACCCGTTTCAGGTTAATTGGTCACACCGAATTGCCCGCCATGGGTGTGTGCGGCCACCCTATAGTGGAGGGCTATAACCTAGTGTCCTATGTTTCTGGGGATGATCTTCTATTAAGTTAAGCACTTCATAGAAATGGATGGGTTATCAAAAATGTTCCAGGGCAAACATTACACTGGTAAAAATAAATAGTGGGTAAAAATCCAAAAAAGATATGATATGACATATATGAGTATATTTATGAATGAGTTAATAAAGTATATTTTATATTATGCACAAAAGTCCTACATGTTGCATAATGTAGATGTAACCGTAGTTTTAATTGCTTTTACTTGCTTGAAAAGCACAAGAGTATCAGTATATGTTTTACTATCCCTCCTTTACAAATCAGTTCCAAATGTACAACCACTGTTTCAATATGTTAACCTTGGTTTATAATACTGCATGTGGCTTCAAGAGCTGCTCATTACATATACTGCAAAAAACACAGGGCTGCAAAGTATTAAAATAAAATTCCTGCAATGAAGACAGAACGTTGCCAGTATTCGGAACCCCAGCCATCCTGCAGCAAAGAAGTGAGGGGTTGTCATTTTGCAGCATCCCTACACATTCGGCGCCCTGCGGAATTTACACCACCCAAGAAGTTTCAATGTCACATTTTACAGAGCGAAAGAAGGAAACTTAAAGCCAGGACCATGGAGGTACATCATTATTTCTTATTAACCATTGCTCTTTCTTAAATGAACAAAGATGGTAATATTTTACTATGCTGGGCTGTGATGCATATCATGGATTTGAGTAATTGGACTGAATTTAAAACGCTCTTGGGCACAGACTGCACATAGAAGCCCAGTTCCAGGCAGCAGAATGTATGTATGTGGCACAGAAACAGTCACCTTGCACTCAGGAAGATGCCAAGGAGCAAAATCTGACAAGCATCATAGGGGGGGGCCTCCATTCAAAGAGAGGACAAAATGTTTTCCAGCTTTCTTCCTCGTACTCTGGAAGTGACACGTTTTCTGTCTATTCAGATGGGCCTGCCTGTCTTTCCAGTACTTCCTCCTCCACACAAGCACAAATTTGGATTCCCTCCATACCCTCCACTCTTAATGGGATCCAAACTCCCCTTCTCCAGCCCCCCTTTCCTCGTGCTTCCGCCCCAATCTCTTCTCTTTGGCAGGAACGACTGTCAGATTTAACGCGAGCGTTTGCTCCGCCAGCCGCCGAGCAGAATCGTAATGGGGGCTTCACTGAGAGTCCACCCTGTCACAGAAGAGTCCTTGAGGCTGATTGAAGCTGATGCGCTCTTCTACGGTGGGAAGGGCCAACGGCTGGTTTGTGGGTGTTGTGCGGTTGGGGGGGGGGGGACCATTTATACGGCCCATCAGGGTGCAAAAAAAAGTCAGCATTGACACGGGATGCAGAAGACAGAGCCCTCAACCGTGCACATTCCCATCTCCCAACCCTCTCTGGGGCCTGCTGAGAGGAGGATGCAGCATATCAAACAAGACCATCTCCCCCAGGGCATCACGAGGAACTCTGATTGGGACATTGCTATGCCTGACATGGGTGATGAATCCTAATCTTCAAAAACAGAGAGGGAGAACCTCAGTCACGACCCCAGAATCGAACAAGCTGGAAGAGGGGTGAGCATCAAGGCTGCATCATGATTCATCCATTTATTATTAAGCATTGCTTCCAAATCATACTGATGAACAAAGTGATTTCTATTTTGTTTTTTTTGTTTTTTTTTTTTACTTCAGGCAGTAGAGAGTATGACTTTTCTGGATATTAAGACAAATAAAGTTTCTTGGCTTTTATTTGAGTGCACGCTTTGCACTGGTTAAACAGCCAGGAAAAAAGGAATTTGCATTAAAAAAAAAACCTTATCTCACCCACCACTCCCCAAGCAGGTGCATTTTCTAGATAGCTTTCCCCAGTTTATCCCAGTGTACTGCACTGTACAGTACTAAAAAAAATACTCCTTTCCTGTAGATTTTTAAAAAGGACCCCAATCCAAACCTATCATAATCAGCGAATGTCAAAAACACGTCAGCTCGAGCAGCCGTCAGCTTGAGTTCAAGAACAGAACGCCAAGAGGAGGCAGCAGGCAGCAGCACTGCTGGAGGCCGAACGTGTGACTGAAGGAGTGCGAGGTGTCAGGTACGAGGAGATGGTGCCGGTTACAACGCGCCCATCTGCTACTCTGTACCCTTAAGCGATGTACTTAACCTGACTTCCTTCAGCAAAAACAACCCGCTGTGAAAATGCGTGAACGGCGAGGCCATGCGCCGCATATATCTTAAGCTGGATATGCCTGGCTGTTAAACCGTACAAATTTATACAAATGTGGCCAAAACAAGCACATGCGTGGTTTGATTTCTCAGTTTATAATAAACTTCTATGTCCATCTCCTCAGGTTTGCTCAATTTGCAAAGCATATTACGCAGGTTATTACTTCCTATTGTAGCTATTTGTTTTTTTTTCTTCAATATGTCCTTCTTCGTCAGCTCATAATACTGACGTTTATTAAACATATGTGTGGGCAACTGTGTAAATATACACTTATTATTAATATGCTTGGTAGTTCCTAATTTTACAGGCACATGTAAGTTGTGAACAATTTTGATCCCAGGGAATTTAATTTTGTGAGGGAGGCTCAGTGTGAGGCACACGCATGCGGAGAATGATGACGGATGGCAGATATTAACAAGACCGTATAGCTGACATTCCAGGCCCAGTTTCTCCATGGTAACCCCCAATTACTGTACGTTGCCAAACTCAGCGCAATATTTAAGGTGTCATGTAATATTACGCTCTTGTCCGTTTGGCTTCTTCTGCCATATCCTTTTCATCAGACATAGTCTGCTATGTAACAATAACAAAGATTTTTTTTTTGTTTGCCTTCTTTGGTTGTCTTCTCTTGAATGTCAACGATATTCCTGTTTGTAGAGGTTTATTGTTACCGTGTATTCAAACAGCCACCCCATTTGTTTATGAGGGCAGGGTAACTGTGCGGGCCTTACCGCATTCACTTCAGCAAACGTCAGTGTGGCAACTTTGGCAAAAGAAACTTTATCACCACAGTTTCCCAAGGCGAAGCGGCAAATGCTGCTTCCACCCAGTGTGCTGTCAGATCTCTCCGAGTGCAGACATATTTTATAGGGCAAAAGCCTCTTTCACCCATCAAGCGCTCGTGAATTCCGGCAAATTGTTGTAACCGTTGCTCATCAACCAAATAAATGAAAGTAGATTCTGTGAATGGAACAGAGAAGTTCATGAAGGGTCACCAAAGTCTCTGCATCTATAGCAAGTAGAAAGTAGGGAACTAAGTGTCTGCATACTGGCGGTGTGCAAAACAAGCCTGAAGAGAGCCATCATCTGGCGGCATGTTGACTCACAAAGCACAGTCTCTCGGCTTTCTTGCCAGGACATCCCTGCACAAGCACTGCTCAGAACTCCTGTATAGCTGTTTTCCATTATTAACCATTATTGATCATTATTTAGCTTGCACCTTCGTCCAACATAACCCGTTTGTGAGCCAATGTGCTTACAGGTGCAGGTATGCTATAGCAGTTCTGGGTGGCTACCATCACTAAGGGCCTTGCAAGAGGAGAGAGATTCAAACCTGGGCCAATATTTGACCGCTCTTTTTCTCTGCAGTAGTGACTGAGTTTGAGTCTTCATTCTCCAGCATCCAGACCGGGTGTGCGACATTGCTATCGATCTACTGCACTGTAGCACAGATGCAACTTTACATCACGAATGAGATCGCAGGTCTTAAGTTTTTACGTAAATGCTCATTGCGAAGTCATGAATAAGATCTTTACGGAGCACCATAAATAACTGGGAGCATATAATAATATGAAGTGTTTTTTGTTTTTTGGCATAAACCAACTGACACCAAATAATGTCAACAATCTAAAAGTAATAAAGAATTGATATATTTAACAAAAAGTAAAGTATTCAAACATGTTCTAAAATGAAATGTAACCAAAACGAAAATACATGCAAAAAAGATATGAACAATACAAGACTTTTGGTAACAATTACCATTTGACAATTCGCGTGCAAACAAAGTGAGTTTGCGAAGCCCGACACTTTTAATCTTTGCCAAAGAAATGATCTCGGCGGCAGAGCCATTTCAGCGCTCCAGCATCCGACTAAGATGGGTTCATATCCTTTCCAGAAGGTTAATTTCAACTCATTGTTACCGTCGCTCGGCTGCTTGAAGATTGTCTGTGGCACCACGCAGAATGGGGAAAAACACAAGAGCTCCGCTCGGTCGCCGCTCCCCCGCTATGCCAAATGGAATATTTTTTCTGACAGTGTCACTACAATTTTGGTGAGCTAAGGTACGGGGCACAGGACAATTAACCTGTGGTTACCGGAACATTTCCGTGATCAGCCCGGAGCTCGGAAAGGACGCAGGAATTAAAACGGACGTAGCTGCATTTAGCTGGAGGGGCAGAGTTCAAGAATAGCTGGCCAGAACCAATGGGAACGCAGAGCAAGATCTTTTTTCAAGCTACATGGGACGACAACGTATTTAAAGTTATTTCCTGTAGTCGCATAAATAGAAATTACACCGATTTACTGATATCTTTATAGAAACATACGATTTTCCTATACACAGATAGGCCTCTTTATTAGGACATCCCCCCCTTTCCCTGAAACAGATTGCGGAGACTGCTATTATGCTCAGTGGGATCCCAGACATTTTGAGCACGCCTGTCTGAGGCAGAGAATGGGCAAAAGAAAAGATTTGGGAGACTTAAAATGGAGAACGGTGGTTTTTGCAAATGTGTAAGTATGAATGGGCTGCAGCCAGAAAGGATGCCCTCCTGGGGTTTTGAAACAACTGTTTTATAAGCCTATTTAGAAGTGTTTACTACCTTAAAAAAACAGCCAAATGTAGTCTTTCACTCAAAAATAATTTTGATGCACAGTTAAAGGAAACTGAGGACTTGGAACTCCGCAGCAGTCAAGCTGTGAATGAATGAGCGTAGCAACAGCACCCAATGCAGGTGAAGGAGAACCCAAGAGTGTTTATTTTTTCCTCCTTACAGATGTTGTACAGAAGCCAACATCATCAAGTTGTGGTTCTGCGCAGTTTCGATGGCAGACACTGGTTCAGGTGTCGACAATGTGGTGTCGAGGCATCAAGAACTTTTGTTTGCAGGAATATGTACACGGTGTATGGCATGTTTATAGAAAATGCATTTCTTGTTGGAGTGCAGAAAAGAAGGCAAAATGGAGGAAGGATCACCATAATTCGGTGGCAAAGAGATGCTTATGGGGATTTGAGTTATTAAGTAGAACCAGGGAGAGTCCATTTGTGAAGTGGGAGGTGGGTGCAGGCAATCTGATTTCATGGCTGTTATTTAAATGAATGTGGGCTGTAGTAAAAGAGGAGGGTTGTGGCGGTGCAGTATAGTAAGCTGGTTCTTCACAGCTTTTGGGCTGTTTGCCTGATGTGAGGTTCAAGCCCAACTCAGGGGTAGGGGGGTGTGTGTGTGGGGGGGGTGGCATGTTCTCCTCTGTGTTTGTACCCCTCTAAGGAAATAAATATGTTAGAAGAAGGTGGTGGCAAACCACTTCTGTTCCTCCTTGCCTTGAAAACCAATGGTTGCTTAGGAGTCTGATGCGACCGAATGGTGCTTTCCAGTTCCAAATATACCAAAATACAAATCAGCTGTGTTATTCAGTGGCACTAAATAAACAATAGATGGTTGCTAAGTGTAATTGCAAGACCTGCAAGTATCTTAGTGTTTAAAGCTGTTGCATTCCACTTGGAGGCCCAGGGTTTAAACCTCAGTGATGCTGCTGGTCTAGTTTCCTTCATCTAAGGTACAGTACTGTGCTTTCACCCTGAATTGATCCTGTAAAAAATCCACCTGTATGGATGGGTAAGTCGTTGTAAATAGCTTACTGGACAAATCTTCGATTGCAAGTAGCTTTGGAGAAAATCGCCAGCTGAACAACAAATGCGTTTTGTTGCCAGGCTCATATAAATCTCCCATTATATCAGGACACAATACTGTTGCTAAGATGGTTGTTTACCAACTACCTAAAGTCTTAGCATGATTTTGGCTTTTGTACTTATAATTGGTGCACTGCAAGTTTTTTTATTCAAATTTTTATTATGGCTCCACATCTGCTTCCGTTTTTTGCCTTTGGCAATAGTTGCTAGCTGTGTGTTTTTTTTTTTTTTCTTTTTTCATCCTATTTGGTCTTGAATGACTAAAGCTGCAGCATTTATGAACTCCAAACTTCATCTGAAGACCTGCAGATCAGCTGCAGGACTTCACTGCATGTCTCACCAAAGGCTGACTTCAAATGGTCGTGGGGCCGTGATGGTGAACTGAGCTTAACGCACGTCAGCCAGTCTCGGTGCACTTTGTTCTGAACTGAGTAGCAGTTTATTATACATACAAGGTCTCCTCTCTTCACAAAGCCAAAGGTAGCCAACCGGTACAATTGGGCTGCAATTCCAAATCCAAGTCTTTTTAATCTAAAGTCGCTTTTTCCCAGTGAGTTATAATCAATAATACACCTATTAAATCTAAAATTAAAATTGAAAATAAAAAAAAAAAACTGCCTTGTCCTTGCAAACTCCGCATCAACACCAATTGCTGGCTGATTCATGCAAAATCTGTTATTGATCTGTGATATTCTGTGAGCCCATATGAATTAAAGTAAAAATAAAACTAGAAAATGTTGAAAACTTTGAAATCTCGGACCTCGAGTGTTTGTTACTCCTTTCTAAGTTCAGTCCACCTGAGCTCAGTCTGAGCACAGCAGCCACAATAATGTGCACGCCCGCTTTACTGATGCACCATTACGTAGCGTCCCATGAAACCTATGAAGAATTTTAAACAGACACTCAGCGATTAGATATGCCAAACATTTTGTAATGTCCTTGAGAAGAAAGATTAATACGTCTAGACACCTCATGCAATGCTCCCCAACCCCGCAGAAAGCTAACAGCAAAGTCTCCGCTCTTGCTGCCTTGCTTCACTACGCAAGCAGCGTCCCATAAAGGAGAGCAACAGAGCACAAAAAGCGAATTAAACAACTTAGAGCTTCTGTCCTTTCTATATTAATTTCGTTCCTTCGTTCCAAGTTTTTTTTGTTTTTTTTTTTTGAAAGTTTCCTCCTTCGCAGCTTGTTCTTCTGGGTAGTCTCTTTAAACAGGAGGAAAATATTTGCTTAGTTTCACAAATAATTGAACATGTGTGAATAAAAGAGAGGAAAATTTGTGAGTCAAATAATGGAGTTTCGGGCCTTCGGCAGCACTTGGATGTGTACGTACCAAAGCCTCGATGGCGGGGGGTTGTGATCATAGCTAACGCTGAGATTGCAGCAAGTGAATTTACCATTTTCTACTCTATGCTTTCCTAAGAGCAGATCTCCACTGAGTTGCCAGTTTGTTAGGCACACACTCCCCCCACCATCTTTGCACAGATTGTGCATTTCCAACAAATCCTACGTCACGCAGCTGTGCTGCGAATCAGACACAGTGGGACCGCTGGTGCTAGGTGTGCTGGTTCCGCTGTTTCCCAAGCGACTGTCATCCTGGGCTTTTCACGTGCAACTGTTTCAAGGGTTTTCTGACAATAGCAGCTTGTGGATCAGAGGGGTTAACAGAGAATCAAGCAGCAAACAGAGGCCACGACCAGGAAAATCAAATCCAAATTCAACAGATAAATGATTCAGTATAGATGCACAATAAATAAGTTTAATATACAGGTACGCATCACTTAATGCGTACACATTGTAAGAAATGTAGGCAATGTCATCATTCCACAAACATCATAGCATGTACTGTACATGGGCCACATCATGTTCATCATTATTATTATTATTATTATTATTATTATTATTATTATTATTATTATTATTATTATTATTATTATTATTATTATTATTATTATTACTGTTGTTGTTGTTGTTGCATATGGTATAGCCTTTTGTTCTTAGGTTACAAACCTGTACCGCATGTTACAGCAGACACGGTAAACGTGAGATGTATGAGGCTGCTGCCGGCGTAAGACAGCATACTGTTTTACAGTAAACTTTTTTATAAGTAGAAAGAGTAAAATACCAATAAAACATCCAGTATAGTAAATACATAGACCAGTAACATACAGTAGTTGTTTATTATCATTTTTTTATTAAGTATTAGGTACTCCATATAATCTTTTAGGACCACCATCATATATGTGGTCTGTCGTTGACCGGTACGTTGCTATGCGGCGCGTACCTGTAAATAAGTTTTCGCGATAAATGTTAGCTTCTTGAGATGGATTCTGCCCATCTCACCTTTTCGCTCTCAAATTCACTTTCATTAGCTATGTACATATATACGTGCGTTTGTAAAAATTTTAAAGCTTTGTACTGTCGGAACTGATTATTTATATTTGCTAAACCACGGAGATATATTTTGCACGCTTTATCTGTGATTTCTTTTGATTTCCCCGAGCACAACAGCAGGCACACCTGTGGTCCCATTAATCCCACTGCAATGAGGAGTGCTGAGATGCAAGACATTTAAGGTGTACTGTGCTATAGCAGGGATACCCACGGGGTTGTATTACGGTGCTTCTTCCAGGCCTGAAGCAAAACCATCTGAAACAACTAAACTGGGAATTAATTTTATTTCGCTGTTATTATAAAGAGAAATGTAAATAAGAGTGTGCAGTACAGTTCTCTCCCCAAGTGTTCATAAAGTGACAATATATTGCTGTGCCACATAACCAAGCGGCCTGACCTCAGGGTCATCTTTTCTCACTTTATTGCTCTATATGGTTTTGTACTGCTCTTCTCTGCTTGTTCCTGTATAGCAGTCTATATGCTGCAGCAGCCTGGCTGCGGTCTCGGTGCATCGGACCACACTCAAACAATGCGTGTAGCCATCCGAAAAGGGGTGCAGCTGGAAAAGTTCTCTAAAGCTTTCGAGCTGAAGACCAAAATAGGTGCACTTTAGATCCATGGAAGATTCCTGAAGCAGAAGAATGAGGCAGGAAAGCTGTTCGACCACAGATGCCAGCAAGAATGATCATCTCGGTGAAAGCTCTGCTCTTCCGAGCTGCGTACATGCGGCAGCCCGTCGCACATCTTTCATCTCTGCCCTTGGAAAGGTCTTCTTCTCAGAGCTCTCAAGATACACTTTGTCAGGGTCAGTTTGTCAAAGCAGGTCAGAGCGTGATGTTGCTGTCCACTCTCACCTCCCTCATTGGTGGGCGCTAATAATTTCCATGTGCTTGGCATAGGAGGTGCGCGTCCACTTAAAATTTGGGCTTTTTTGCAAGCCATAGATAAGATTGTTGTTTTTTTTGTGTGTGTGTTTGAAAAGTTACTTTACTTCAGCCACCAAGGCCATTAGGTTGACTTAAACTCTTGCTGTAAACCTTGTGGGAACAGTAACCTTGCAATTAACAGAGCTGGGATTGAAAACTACTTCTGCGGTAAAACCTGGGTTAGTGCTCCACATGTATTCTAAAGACACCGAGCTCCTAATGAAACAGCGCTGTGAGTGGTTAATACAATATTTTGCATAAAAGATGCTTGAGAAACTATGTACTATATGTGCCACATGATGCAAAACAGTTATATATAGTTATATATTTAATAACGTGGATAAAAGCACTGTTGGAATTTGCACAAAATCAAGATTCTATTGAACTCAAATTACATTGAACTGCTTCAGGAAATTATAAAATAAAAATAAAGATGGGTAAAAGAACAGTGTATGGAAAAAAAAAATGTTCCTTCACATAATGTAAATATGTCAGCTAATTTTTTGCTAAATAAATCCAAAGGTCAATCTATATTTTGTCAGACATAATTTTTCTTGTTTTTTTTTTTATGCTCTTCTGGCAAATGTATCATTTTATGTGTGTGTTTATTGCAGTGGCCATAAATGTGCCTCTGTTGTTTCACACCATCTAACCTCCACACTGTTCATGTTGTTAGAATCTCTTTATGTACAAAATTCAGTGTCTGTTTGCCTGTTTGTTCCTTATGCACAGCTTTGTTATTCAAGCCACACACTGCAATATGGCAAACAGGTACTTTTCACTCTAAATAAGGTTTTGCATAGGAAAACACACACACATTAGTGACATGTGCCTGCAGGAAGACTCTGCCTAACTCATCAGGATGAGGACAAAGAGGCCACCTCACTTACACACACTGCACAACACGCATTGTTAGTGATGTGAGCCACCAGGCAGTTCCCAGCTAATTTGTCTGAATGAGGACACACAGTCCACTCTACACACCCACAGAAACACACACACACACACACATACACGTCAATTGACACTTTACTAACAAATGGGTAGAAAAGTTTGGTGATATATACCACGCTATTGCTATTCTATTTTCCAAATTCCATCTGACTACAATCGGCATGTCACTCTCTGCAGCGTCTGCCTGTTCAACAGCACTAACAGTACTTAAATACTGAATACAACCTCTTTAAGGGTAATACAGTCCTGTGATGTAAGATGTGTTATCATTTACTTTTACACCTGTTGACCCGGGCAGTGCCAGGTAACTTAGCTAACACTAAACTAAAGGCATTAAAAACTTAATGGTTTATTGGCACTCGTCATTTCTATGCTCTTTGCTTCATTGGATGCCAAGGAGGGGTGGGCTTCCACTGGCACATGGACCCCCAGGGGTTTATTTTTCTCCTATCCTCTTCTAGAAAGGAGTTTTTTGTTTTCCTCTCCTTCATGGCCAGATACAAACTGTACACGTATGCTACCCCTGTCATGTCTGTACAGCGCTCTGTGTCACTGCAGTGAGAAGAGCGCTATATAAAAACAAAACTGAAGTGAATTGAATTGGAATTTTAGCTGAACACATTCTTTGATCCAATTCAGCTAACATCATTTGTGCTGTATATGTTTTTTGTCATGCAAAAATGAATGTGGCATTTAAGGAATAACAGCATCCAAACAAAGGTAATAAACATGTTTATTTTTTCTTGTAAAACTGAATTGCAGTGCAAACAATTGTTCAGAATAATTATGCCAGTGAACCAACAGTTACTTCATCCTTTCGGTTAAGTAAATTTGAAGTTAATTCAATTTTAGTTTAATTCCACAGATAGAAGGTACATATTTTAATTAGCAAACACGCTCCCGCAGTGAAGTTTTGCTTGGTTTAACAAGACTGTAAAATGACGGTTTGTTGCCACCTCTTTTGGTTTGACATGAAAGACTCAGATGCCAAATGTTAGTCAAGGCCGAGAGCTCGAAATAAGCAAAAAAACAGTGCACTTTCTGTACTAGAGGTCTAGAACTGTGAATACCTGTGTGATCACTGCCTACCTTTTGCAAAAACCACCAATGCGTCCTAGATGTTCCCAGGGGGCTTATCAATTTGCCAGCCCCCTCAGACACTTCCCCAGAAAGGGCAGAATATCTACACTACGTGTGAGTATCCATGTACTGGGGAACCTTGCTGTCTCATCACTTTCACACGTTGCAGAACCAGCACCTGTGACCCCCTGGAGCCATCCCTTAGAGCCACAATGGCACAACAACTTCCTCCCAGTGAACAATGCTTTCCTGGCAATGGCATAGTGAGTACCATAGTACAAATACTGTAATCAGACCCAGTGCTGCCTTTCCCGTGACACATTTCTGCCACGTTGGACTGTGATGGTGCTCTGAATAAGAACCTATAGACCATGGAGTGGATAAAAGTTCCTACCTCTGTAATGGAGTTTGGAGCAAAGGAACAACAACTTTTCCCACCCTATATATAAACACATGGTTTGCCCAGGTTGGTGTGGAAGAACTTGAGTGGTTGTGCAGAGCCCTGACCTCAACCCTACTGAACCCCTTTGGGATGAACCGAAATGCCGACTGCGAGCAAGACATTGGTGCCCGACCTTACTGACTTGGGGCTGAGTGCAAATTCCCAAAATCTGGCTGAAGGCCTTCCCAGAAGGAGGAGGCTGTTATAGCAGTAAAGGGGGGAACAATTCCATATCAGTGTCCATGAGTTTGGAATGGGATGGTCGATGGGGTGAAGCTCAGGTGTCCACATACCTTTGGCCATAAAATGTATGCTGATGTTTGTGAGAAAATGGGAACATTTTGAAAAAGATGCCCATTATGTGAACAAGGCGCATGGTGTGTATCTGGTATTTGTACTGCCTTTGAAAGGATGATCCTTTGTATCTACGACATTTTGCATGAACAGATCGTCATGGTAACCTGGTCTCCCACCCGACGTCCGCCTGGCGCCACTCACAGCCCCCTCAAAACATAACTAGCGATACTGCAAACAACTGCAAACTGAATATCATTCCAGGTTAAGAGTCAAAAACACTGAAAACACATGTAGAATTGGGGGAACATTCTTCCTCCCTCAGAAAGGTTTTAGCTGAACAAGACCAAGAGAATTCAATCATCCTACAGTGCTAGGTCCGTGGCAGCTGTTGTTCAACTAGTTAATATGTTAGTTAATATGAAAGTTAATATTTTGCAGAATATCTCAATTATTTTGTCACCAAATGAGGTTTGACTTGACTGCTTGAAGCTCAAGACTTTTTCAGGTTCTTTGGGGTTCAAACACAGGACTACAGTCTCCACTAAGAAAGAGGGGAAATCTGTAAGACATACTTAAATGTTTCACCTTAACAGACTAATCTCTTTTCTAATTTTATTTTTTTTCAAGATTACAATTGGCCGGGACTGCTCCCGGTCCCTTTGTGTAAAACGCTTTTGTTTGGTAAAAAGCGGAAGATGCTTAGCAAAAGCAGACATTTAGCCAGGTAGCTTGCGCTTGTCATTCCAGTTGCGCTCGTGCGAAATGAGCAATCGTGTGCAACAATGCAAAAACTCTGCAGTGACCAAGTCAGTCCACAGGAATTCAAAACCAGTGGCAAAAATAAAAAGGTAAGGGGCTCCGGCTGCGGTGGAAAAGTAATTCAGCACGACTGCAGGCAGCAATTGTCTGAATTCTGTGGTGATATTGGACTTTGCTCAACTGGAAACATTAAACGCATGTGATTTATGTTTCCCCCTCATGTTCAGCCCTTACATCAAATTTCACTTTTTCCAGGTGCTAGAAAATAAACACAGTGACAAAAATGTTCATATTGGATTAAAAAAGTAAACATGAGAAATATTTTTATGCTAGTAACATTTTAAAGAAATCATTGGTGCTCAGTTTTCCTTTACTTGAAAATACCAGGTAAACCTTTTTTTATTAGTTATTTAGAAATATTTGGGGGTTTTTTTGGATCCAATTTGTACCAAGTGTTTTAAAATGCATTTTCACCCTTTGATATTTTTTACGTTAGCGTTTTTTTTTTTTTTTTTCCAGCACTCATTGTCCTTTTTATATACCGCATACGTGTTGTAATTTTTCCGTTTTCAGATTTTCCAGTACAAAAAACATATCAGCAGAGCCCATTTGAAATTAACATTTGGCAACTTTGACCCAAACCATTTGGCCTGTAGAAAAAAGGCACAGCCACATGACGGCGCACGCAAAGAGCCGCCAAACCGGTCGGTCCGGAAAGCTCCGAAATGGCACCGCTCAGACTCTACCCAGAGTTGCGGTCCGACGATGGGCAATGCTCATCCGATGTGGCAAAGGGCAGTGCATGCCAGGTAATTTACAAACCTAAGCCTTGCATTTTTTGTGAAAAGCTAATTCGCTGCACTGCCATTTGACTACTTAAAATGTACATTGAACATAAAAAAGAGTAAAAAATCGGCATTTATTTCTTCGTGTTTATTTCTACACGTTTGTTTCTCGAGAAACAGCTGAGTATAATTGTCCTTAAGTCGTGGTTGTCAAAAACCAGCACACGTAATAAAGAGGTTTCCAAAGGTACCAAAGCTCCAAATGGTTATTGAAAATTTAGAGGCCGGGCCACAAACTCCATCTGCAGGGATTAGACAAGAGAAGTCAGAGCCCGATCAACTGAACCAAGGCAATTCTCACCTGACCCTACCACGTACCTATGAGTTATTGTGACACGCTTTGGTCAGGCCCATACCGCTCGGTTTTCCCTGTTGCCATCATTAAAACCGCCCCTTGCAGGTGGAATCCAGCCTCTTGACATCTGCTGTGCATGGAACTACACCACCTCACCTCAACAGTGCATGGGCTAACAAGCAGAAGCCTTGGTTTGAAGAAACATCTGTATGCACTTAGTATGGACCAAATAGCACAATCAAATGGACATGATGGACCAAACCTTAGAGATCTGGGTGTTTTCTCTTTTAAACTGTTCAAAAATTTCTGATTCATTATAGTGTATAGTTATGTATTCTATGCACCGTGCAAATAGCAAGGATGACAAACCAAGATCATAACTTCCCCATTTATAGCACATATTCATTTGGTGGTGCATGTGGACAAACCAGATTTCAAACATATTTCAATATCAAAGCGGCGCTGTGATGCTTCTCTGAATTTTTGCTCTGTTTCCATGTATGAAAATCATGCTTCAGCGTAGACTCCAGCGCAGCGAGAGTGCTTTTCTGCCTCGCTTATTCATCTTGCCACATTCAAAAGCAAAGTCGACTCATCTGAAGAAGAGGAAACAACAAAAAAGAGAAAGAAAGAAATTTCTGCAACACAGGCACATATAAGAGGGCTTCTCCGTGTGGGCTAAATTCTATAAAAAAACATTTGGAGCTGAACTTGCGGTAAAACCCTGAATCCTAAAAGTTCTTGCTTTTATAACTCCATCCAGCACATCAGTGTATTTCGATGCATCCGAAAGCCTTCTTGAGCAACTCAATGGCACTCACATACAAAGAAGCCACAAATTTTCTTCTATTTTTTTGCGCCAGTCTTTTGTGCGGATACGATCCTCAGACGGCCCCAGAAAAGACACACTAGCGTAGATACACAATTTTGGCAGAACGCCGCTATGGCTGGAGAAACAGAAGAGTAGGGTAAAACAATTAAACACGATTAAATGTGAAGGCTTTGGTGTTGACAAGAAACTCAGTCTTCTTCACTGATCCTGCAGTATTCTGGTAGGGGTTCCACAAGGAGCCAGATAGGGCCGAAGCTCCAATGCAACAGCTTGAGCACAAGGCACACATTCCACCACATCCGTTTGGAGCGTGACGCTCCTTTCACTGATGTTTCCCGATACTAGTGTTTCAGGGAGCAGGTTGCCAGGAAATAATCTTCAGTGGCAAGCCTGTCTCCAGTGGAGGGAAAATGGTGGCGTGAAGCTTGTGCAGAAAAAGAAAAGCAATGAAAGATCTCCAAGATTAGTCGAAATTGAAATCGATCGAGTAGAGCAGCTATGAATCCAAAATTGGTGGCCACCACCGGGACCGAAATATGGCGCATTCTGGATTTATGGAGATCTGCAATTTCCAGTGGCCCTTAATATTTTATTACCGCTGGGGGAGTTTCGGGGGAAATGCTCAAGCGTCATCCGTTTCATTGTTAAAGTTAAGAAATGTTAGGAACGAATGCGCAGGAGAACTCTCGGAACATCTTTCATTTGTTAGCCGGAAGAAAGACATGACCGGCTGTTGCATATCGAGAAGAATTAAATATCCGAAGTAAACATTTCGGTAATTAGATTTGTGGTGTTAATCTGATTTTCGGCCCAAGAATGATTGTCCTTTCAAAAGTACACTGCAGTATAAACACGGTGTTAAGGATGTATAATAACTTTGTGATAGATGTTCTGCGGCTAATATGTACATTCACTGCGAGAGGTCCTCACTCATTATATTCTGTCATACTTGCGTTTCATTTAATGTAAGTTAATCCCCAAATGATTAAAAGTGCTATTCATTTTTTGGCAGCCCGAGTGTTTGCCAACGAATTTGAAAATTAAATGAAATATTAATCCTCAGCTGCGACTTAATTTAGATCATTTTAATTTGAATGAAGAATGGTACTCGAATCTCTCGGCTAAAACACTTGACAAGTTAACCGCCGTGTGTGATCTACAAGTTTGTTTCCAAATATCAGGTTGTTGTTTTTTTTTTTTTTTCCATCTGGAAATTATTGGATGTCTTAAATTGGATGACAATTTTCGTAACCATTGCAGTTCACAGATGCTACATATAAATAAAAAAGCAATAACCCAGTATTTCTGGTATTAAGTAATGCAGATTGATAGCGCTGAGAATCACGAGGCCAGCATTTAAAGAGGAACCATAAACTGTGAATATTTTTAAATGTCTTTTTGTACTTTACAAATTAAAACAATATGGCAGGCTGCCCTAAATGTTAAACTGTACAAATTTCTACAATTTATGCATGGTGATGCATGTGGACTGTCCCCTTAGAGGACGTATCCCTTTGCACCATCCCTTTCTTCAGACCTGAAATGCCGTGGATTGGCTGGCATCAGTCTATGAGCTCCTACAAGCACACCTGTGGAGAGTCCACTGCCACTTGATCTTCATGAAATACATCTGTGACTTGTGATAGAACTCACAGTGCGCTTGCAGGAGTGTAACTGTAAAAAAAATTGTACCAGCAGTGGTACACTCTTAGATCCAAACCAAGGCCGTGACTGCATGGGTGCAGATGACACAAATGCCAACACATGTGGCTTCCTGGACGTGTGCAAGAGGTCTGGGAGGTGAGTGAAGGATCCAGCCAAATGTGTCTACCTGCCACCTGATGGAGGTGTGAATGCACACAGGCTGTGATCCAGAATGAGTGACATTCCCGCATGTATTTGGATGGTGCACTGGACGGGCTTTGGGCAGCATCACATAGGATCACATGCGAGAACTTCCCACGAAGTCATCCTCTCTCCATCGTAAAGCAACACACTGAAATTTGTACACTGCTATGCTGAGTGCTTCATTCTAATTGGTCAGTAAATGGTCATCCCCATAATGGATGATGTTTCACAACTAAGAATAGCTCCTCTGAACTCTGCCAAGTACTCTTGTGAAAATACACAGTGCTTTGCAAAAGTAATTACACCCCTTGGAAGTTATCAACATTATCTGGATTACAAATTATACACATATTTTTCCTATAAGGATTTTTTACTGGGAATTCTTGCGCTCCAACACCACATTTTGAAAGTCAAAATAAGTCATTTGTCTGCAGGTACTGTATTGTTACATATATTTTTGGTGGAGCCACCTTTTTCTGGGTGAGTATGTTAGCAGCTTTATACACCATTCAGGAGTTATTTTTCCCTTTCATTTTGGCAAATTTGCAGCAGGCTGTCCAGGTTGGTCGTATGATACCTGTTGTTGGCAGTTCTCAAATAGCCACAAATTCTCAATGGGGCTTTGACTGGGCTGCTGTGGATCCTTCACCTTTCTGTTTTTCAGTCACTCCAGTGTTGCTCTGGCCTTGTGCTTGAGATCACTGTCCTGCTGAAAGCTGAACCTTCCCCCAGGCTTCAGATTCTTAGCAGAATAAAGCTCATCACACCACCAAACATTTTCCCACATCTTAGCTGGGGCATTTATATGCTTTGATATGATCCTTTTTGAGTGGTTATCTTGATTTGTGGATAGATGCAGCTTTATTCCACTTTTAGTCACTGACCTCTGTAGTTCCTTCAGAGTGATTCTTGGCTTTTCTGTGGCTTCCCTTACAAGTCTAAATTTTGTTTAGATGATGAGTTTTGACAGACAGCCTTGTCTAGGCAGTGTCTGGACGGTATGATGCATCTTCTGCTTACTGCTCACTGTTCCAACAGAGCTGACTGGGAGATGCAAACACATGGAAATTGTTTTGTACCTGTGGGAATTTGTGCCCTTTCAGCTTCGAGAGCATCAGTGAGGTCGGCACTGATGTTGGGCAAGAAGGCCTGGTTCCTGGTCGGCGTTCCAATTCATCCCAAAGGTGTTTGGTGGGGTTGAGGTCAGAACTCAGTGCAGCTTCTCAAGTTCTTCCATACCAACCTGGGAAACCCATGTGTTTATACACCTTGCTGTGTGCATAAGCGGGGATAGAGTCACGCTGGAGCAGGATAGAGGCTTCCCAAAAGTGTGGCTACAAAGCTAGATGCACAGAATTAATCTAGAATATGTTTGTATGCTGTATGGTTGAAACAACTCAGCTCAGGCATTAGAAAGGTGGTCCACATACTTTTGGTTATGTAGTGTTCTTACGCAAACAGCATATTTCACTTATTCATTTTCTTTAAAATAGCTGCAAATAAGTAACATTTTTGCCTCTGAAAATTTACTGCTGGAGTACATGATTTAAAAATACGTATGCACAAGTATAAGTTGCAATCCAGATAATATTGTTAACTTTCAAGAAACTGGAATACTTTTGCAAGGCACTGGATAAGCTCTTAGCAACCCTTGGCAATAGCCAAACAAATATTTCCAAATATGTGCAGTAATAAATATAAAATACTTGAAGACATTGTTTTGTCCATTTCTGTGTCCAGTCCCAACAAAATAAGTGGGATTATATACAAGAAATCAAAGCTATTAAAGCTATGCCTATCAGAGCAACTATGTTCATATCACCCAGCTGGGGTTTATATTTAAGCAAGTGGCCTGTTCATGAAACTTTTTCTCTCACTTATGGACCATCTGGCGTACAACAAGCCAAATATAACTGAGACAAAAAACAAATACTTTCAGGCTAGAGATCTTGTCCAGCCCCCTGGAGTCTTACAATGGGGACATGAGCCAGGGATTCACTCCCATCCGCTTGTAGTGTGTGATGCAGCCAATGCTAGTGGCATGGTGGAAAGGGTCGTATGCCAGTTCATGCTCATCATCCCTATAAAGGTGCTTGATGGATGGTACAAAAAAACTACATCAGTTGATAAAACAATCTACACAACCATGGCCTTCTGTAAAATATAGCACAGTTGCTGCTAGGCCTCTCTGGTTTTATGGCTGAAGTCACAGCCAAATGTCTCTGAAATTTTAATGGCAGCTTTTATACATTTGGCACAGTAGCAAGAACATATGTTGTGGCACATAGTATAACTTCAGAAGGAACAGAAGGAACAAGCTGTTGAACCCACTCATGTAGAACTCCCATTATGGTCACCTGATGCGTGTGCTTGCTTTTCTGTGGCAGGCAGCACCAAATCCATCCAGCTACCATAAAGTGAACTCTGGGGAGCCCAACCTTGTAAACCATCTGAAATTTTTCCCTGTGCGAGCATGGATGTTACGCGGGCTGCATGCACAGAGGGTTCATCCATTGACCCCAACGCAACCTACATACCTAATAGCGCACAACCACGGAGAAGCAGTTGCACAGATATTGCACCATGTTTCAAAATGGGCCCTGGCCAGCCAGTTGGCTCTTGCACAGCACAGAACAGCACACACTTTATGCTCCAAGAAGCATAAAGAAACACTTCTGGGGAAAAAAATGGAGACAAACTATTAATTTGTCAGATTTTTTAAAGTTATTATTATTAGTAGTAGTAATAGTAGTAGTATTGTTTTTTTTTTTTTTTAAGTCTGTAGATTTTTATTGAGAGTAAATATATTATATAAACCACTGAGGGACTCTGATTCGTACGTAATATTGATAATAATGATTGTATATTTATTAGTCTGCCCAAGTGTACAAATGTGCCCATTTTCATCTGAAATAGAATTGAGGTCTGAACTTCTTTACAGATTTTTTTTTTTTTTTTTTTTTCTGAAATGTACAGAAAGCCAGATCAGAACTGCTCTTAGTTGAATAACTGGGTTAGACCCAAGAAGAATACTTGGGCAAGCATGCAGGACAAACAGTTACTGGCTCTGGGGACCAAAGTGGACTTTCAGAAGGGATGGAACAGATGCAAAAGCTTCCACAGTGATGGAAAGCAGTAGCTGAACCGCTCAGGTCCTCATTTCTGTCCATACCTTAGCGGTGGAGCACTTACTGGCTTTTCCTTCTGGGAAAATGGCTTTTGCAGGCCTTGTTGAGATAAGGCGAGATTAACACCTAGGATGTGCGGCGGCTGATGCTGAGACATATTCTCTTTTGGGACTGATGTAGATCCCCTAAGCATTAGAAACATTGTCCATCTTGTTTCTCGAACATCTAACCACGCGTCACTCCTCTCCTCAGATGCAAGTCAAACAGTTTCAACCGCTGTACCGTAGGGTCTGCAAAGGAGTCTTTAAACCGCATCTCGTCGTCACATCTGAGTTGTGCAATTCGTTCGGCGAACCCATCCCTGCCTGCTCCTGTTGCCCTGCTCTTCTTCAGTCCATTTGTGGGACAATTCTTATTCTTCGATCTGAGGCCGTTACCGGGGCGATCATCTTTATTTATGCGTTGAGTGTCCCGGGTGATCAGGAAGCAAGAAGCACAGGTTGGCCTGATAGCTTTGGAAGGGCCTGGGCTGGGGGTGGGGGGTGAGTGCCAGTCTCCTTCGCAAAATATGACCTTGTTTATTTTAGTATCTGCACAAAAATCAATTCTCGATTCTACCGTCTTCTTGCCCTGCGCGACTTTTCACAGAAGACGGGTGCTATTGTTCCCAGAGCTGCTGCAGTGATTCAGGGACAATAAAAAAACAATGATGTCCCCTCTGCTCTCATCCTTTTCAATCACAGGGTGCCTGTCTTAAGGTTATTCCCCATTGTGCAGAAGAGTGGCTGTTGCTCAATTAGAGCCATTTGTAAGCATATAAGTCCCATGCAGGCAGGCTGGAGCCCGGAAAAGCTTTTCTGGGGATCGGTTCGGGAAACATCAAAAGGCATCAGTGTTTATCCCCCAATGAGCCATGCAGTGTGGCATCCAGACAATTCCAAACAAAGCATGAGCCATTACCTCGTCTTGTCAGAATACACTGAGATTAAGGCATTTTCACTTGTACCAGCAAAAGCCCTGGAAGCAGTGCTTCTGCGACAAAGTAAAGCCAGAGCAGATTTATTTCAGAGATCCTGGGCGACTGTATGACACGCAAGGGGTTTCTCTTGACTCACTAATGCTTTATTTCTAGTGACTGTTATATTAAAGAGCGGAAAGGTCATAAGTGACCAGGGAAAGAATGGGGCAACCATGTGCAAAAATTTTAGAGCTGTAGTAGCAAGTCAAATTATCATTTCAAGCTTTATATTCAAGTTTTAAATAAGTTTGCTTAATAATCACTTAAAGGTTGCCCTGAACTGTGCTAGCACTAGTAGCTGTACTAGCTGTACTAGATGCCATGGTTAATAGCGGTCAACCATTAAATAATCTTCTAAAATGTATACATGCCGAACTTTTAAAAAGGCCATTTTCCTCTACCTGCTTCTTTAAAATATTAACCCAGCTTTTGCAGTGTATACCATGTCGGTTCTCTCAAAATTCCAGACGCTTTAAACCTGTTTTTAATTTTACAGCCGCTCCTGATTCAAAGGGGGGGGCCAAAAGGCAGGTCAATGACCTGAGATACAGGTTGAAGGGGCAAAGAGGATGTAATCACACAGCCCACCCTACAGTAATTTTGTCCCACTTCAACCCACACACATTCCTGCTGCTGCCGCCAACTGACTGCAAGGTCAAAGGGAGGCAAATGAATTTGCACACGATCCGGCAAGCCAGGCCAGCTTAACAGGCGTTTGACATGTGCCGGCTTTGTTGCTCGTGTTCATGAGCACCACCAATACATTGCCGCCTATCTGGATGCGGTTGAAAAAGGAGGCAACACTTCCGATATGAACACGACTGCCTTTCCACTATGACCCTGCATGCACCGGAAGGATTGATGGAAACATTTCAAACCTGTTGTTGTTGTTGTTGTTGTTGTTGTTGTTGTTGTTCATCTGTTCCACAGAGTATCCTGAGTAGTCCTGTGCTTCTAGGATAGGATATGGACCAAAACAATCACGAATTGGACAAGTCAATACCAGTAGTGGGGGAGAGAGAGAGCGAGCGAGCGAGTGAGCGAGTGAGTACTATTGTTACAAGCCCAAGGTGTCAAGGGGTAAATGGTATAACAATAAGTTAACAGTAAGTTGTAACAGGGGCTTAGATGGGAACAAGAAAAAAAGTGCAAACGTGGGAAACTTTGGATGGAATAGTGAAAAAATTATATATTATATTACTATATATAGATTCACACACACACACACAGCTGACACTCACTCATTTTCTACTGTGGCATAGACATCGAAAACAAACCTACCTGTGCAGGCATGTGTGATGTAGCGTTCTGTTCACTTTCCCCTTTTCAAGTCACAGTGCTTGACAGAACAATCAGTTCATACAAATAACACAGGTGACAGATATGGGACTGGAATGGGGAACATCCTGACATACAGGCAGAAAAGCACCGGCAAACACAAAAGGAGTATAAACACAATCAGGCAAACCTACACAAGAAACACCAAGATCAGAAAAAGCAGGAAAAGTTCTAGAGTCCAACACTGGACAGACTGTCTTCTGTCTTTCCTTTGATTTTGAATGGCGGGGAGGTTTGCGGTGATGTCATCGATAATGCTGGACCAGTGGTAGCTGGACAGCTCTAAACAGACAAACGGCTCCATAAAAACAACAGGGACACACTTGGACGTAGCAATTATTACATTTTTCTTTTACAAATAGTTTTACTTGTAAGAGATGTTTTTGGGCTATGAGTGCTGAACTGGAAGATTCACATTAAGGAGCCAGCTGTTAAATCCAAAATGATCCGCTCTGAATGCTGTAGTTGACATCAACAAGTTCGTAATATTTCAGTTGCACGTGAAATGGATAAAAAATGGAGATGTAGATCAAGAGATGGAAATGACTGTTCATCAGCTCTGTTTGCTCAGAGGGGCGTTGAGCAATCCATCATATTAGAAGTTGCGCATTGCATCATAACCCACAGAGAGTTTGACACAGGACATGATCTATAGCTCAAAAATGCAGTGTTTCCCTCACTCTGTTGCGCTGGGGTTGCGGCTCCCATCTGGTGACGAATGCCAGTTAAATTGCCTGTCTGTATGTACCTTCATACCACATTGTTCAGGGCTGTCTGAGCCTGGTTCTATGGAGCAACAAACAATAAATTTCTGTCCAAACGACAGACTTTTATACAATAATACGGGTGAAACTCTCACATTTTGTATCGACGGTGAAAAGGGCAACGTACAGTATATACAAATAATTTAGCCCATGAGTTAAACGTTTTTGTATAAACTCCTACAGACCGACATCTCCTAGGCTCATCTGATGAAAGATGTGTGCTTTAATAGGCAGAAGTATGAGAAGTGACATATTCTTCAGGCTGACTTTTGATAGTGGTGAACACTTTGAAAAAAATAACTGAGTTTATCTGTGACAAAAGAAACAGGAATTATTTCTGAGACACAGTTGAAAGCTAAAGAAGGTGTTGCTCATTTTGCAGCCAGAATAGCCAACTGGTACTGAGAGCAGGTAGGATGTGTTTTTGCACAGGCAACAAAGATGGTTGACCAAAGAAATCCAAATCCAGGTAGTTTTTAATAGATGATTATTATCTTTTGACTTACAGGTCTAGCCTTGTTTAAATAGGTGTTATTGTATAGCCAATGGTTTAAACGTATTGAACTGAATATATTAGCATGTAGTAAGCAAAAAAATTTCACCACTGCATCTCCCCAACACATTACATGTATACAAGGGTAATTTTCATATCCATGAGACAAGAGTCAAGAGAGAGTCAAGAGAGTTTTTATTTGTCAGCCCATCCGTATACAGGTATATATAAGGGTCAAAATGTCGTTTCTCTTGGGGGGAAGACATGTCTCGGTGAAAATGAGTGAACAACAGTGTTCCATCTTTTTCCGGGAGGTCAGAAGCAGTCTCAAATGGTCAAGTTTGTTGTTGATGGAGCGGACGTTCGATAAGAAGACTGTCGGGAGAGCTGGTCTACTAGGATTTGTTTTTAACCTAGCATTGATACTGGTTCGTTTGTCCCGTTTCCACTTCTTGAGCATCGCTTTTGGCATACATCGGCCGGTGTCCGGAGGAGTCCGAGGCAGCGCAATGATGGGAGATGGGCGGGGTGGCCTCTCGGTAGCAACCGCGTATTCACTGAACTTCATCAGGCTGCACACATACAATGGCATAATAAACTAAAAATGCAACAATTCTGTGAATTATTTACCACTTTGCTGGTGAATGCAATGTTTGGTTTGTATACTTTCAGCAGTTTACCAGTTTTTAGAGGCTGGGTAATTCACTGAAAGAGCTTAAGAGAAGGATCTTGATCAAGGTGTACTGCGGAAGGAGGTGGGATTCAAACCCAGGTTCTTCAGTGTAAGGTGACGGCTTTAACCACCACATCACTTTAGCAGTGGGGTCCCACAACTGCTCTGTGGCACAGATATATGTACCACATGGCCAGGACCCATTTTTTCAATTGGATGGCAGCCATCCTCTGCTGATATTAAATCATATAACTGCAATCTGAAAATTGTCAGCCGCAGCCCTCCTTGCAGGTAGGTCAAGGAAATCTTTTGGAATTAATCTTAGTAGGCCCACCACATCAAACCGTTCAGCATCAAGTCAAGACAGAGGCTATTGTCCGTCGTTCGGCACAACAGCGAATTCCTCTTAATGGACTCGCCAGGACAAAATTGGATGTGACCAGAAGACGGGATGGGAGGAAACGTGGATAATCACTTTGTTTCTGTGGCTTCCTGCATGAAGCGCAGCAAATAAAAGTTTCCATTTTGGCCTGCACCTGCCTCCATTATTCCAAGACAGTTTTGTGATGGAGTGTTCCTTAAAGCTTTGAATAAGTATTGTGGTTTAATTCTCTCTGCACCGGTTTCCAAAGCAGGAGGAGAGACTTGGTGACATCCGTTTGCACTCTCTGCTACCTCTGGAGCTGTTGTATGCGGAAGGAACCAAGGTTTCTCATCATATAGACCAAAGACACTTGGGAGTTGTCGGGGAAGGGTGTTTGAAATTAAATGAAAGGTTGTGCCCTTGCATATTTTTCCATGCATTGTAAACAGCGCATGTTTCTGGGATGTAACTGAGATGTTTTGAGGACAGCATGAACATTTTCAGCATCATAACACGGCCTCACAAAAAACAAAAAAAATTAAATCCTTATTTAAAAAGACACTATCCAGAGAGGCTGTGAAAGTGTTCATTCTGGGAAGCCTTTTTGTTTGGGACAGTTTTTGACAACTGGTAACAAACGGGCTGAATGCAGTCAGATGAACTGCATGTAAGCACTCGTCCAACTGGTAAGATGCAAATAGTGCAGATGCCAACACAGCAACAGTACACAGGATGCACTGTGCTTCAGCGGGAATGGGGAATAAATGAGTGCGAATGCACGAATGCACACACATGTGAAGCATTTCCTTCAGCATCTAACAGCTTGCTTTGGGTTCCGTATGGCCGCAGAATTAATGCGTAACACACTGCCAAATGAGCGAAGACACCAAAGACTCCAACACAGGAACCTGCAGCAAGCTGTCAGACCTCCTATGATACTGTCAGCCGTGGGACTTACACCCTTCTGACAATTTGCTTCAGTTAACTATACTAAAAACACAGTAAGCCCATGTAAATCTTTATAGAAAACTGCAAACCATAGGCAAGTGAATTATTGTGCGATGCACCAAAAATAGCTTGAATTCATACTATCGTTCAAAGCACCAAAAAAACCAGCATGATACTTGTATAACCTTGAAATTGAGAAACTCCACGGACAACTAGAAAGGAGTCCTGTGACAAATTTCTTTGGGCCTGTTGTCACTTGTGGATGGAGGCAAAGGTCAGAGCCATGCTGCTCAGTCTGTCTGTATTCTTACAACCCTGGTGTTGCCCACACTCATACAGGCCATGCTCTCAAGAGTGCAGCATCAAAGACATTGGGCATAAGAAGCAGTCAGTGTGTGATATGGAGGGGAGCAGCTAATGGACACTCAATTTAACGGGTCCGCGCACCCAGGCTTTAAGGATGGTCATTACCATGTCAGGATTTCATTCTATTGACTGGTCCTTTTTTGCTTCTTCTCCCTTACAAGTCGCTATCCACCAAAAGAGCTAAAGCTTTCCATCATTCTCCTCCTGGGCAGTGCTGCAGCAGCTGTACGGGGCTGTCCGCTTTGGGAGACATGCTAAGTCTTAGAATACACACTCCCTTGTGTGTTCCCCGCTCACCCGTCCCCGCTATCAACAGAGTCAACATTTCCACATGACTTGTCCACTTGATTAAAAGTCGAAAGAGATGAGATTGGGAAATTCCGATCCCTGTCCGTGTTGAAAGCCTTATCCAAAGTTTCCAAATGAGTGGAAATCCTCGAGGTGCCCCTCACATGCTCTGAGCAGCAGAATATTTTGCATATAAACTTATATTTGTATCTAGAACATACAAGCCTGCATTGCTTAGCTGTTTCTTTCTGACCCAAAAGTGGCGCTGTTTCCAGTCACAATGTGATCATGACTTGACAGCGAAACAGCTGTAGTCCCAAGGCAGCAGGAGTCTGATAGCAGACACGTATTTTATTATTTAGAGGTTTTTGTGTAACACAATACCAGAGCAACCGAAGCAGACCGTCTTTGTTGAAAAAAATTAACAAAAAGGCTGGCTAATTGGTCTTTGGGGGGTTACCGATGCCCCCAAATTACTTCTGAAAGTGTGACTGAGGTTTCAGTTGGAGATGTTTTTTGTGGGGAGGCTAAGGGGAATACTTTGCTGCTTATGACCTGGAAAATTTGGAGGGACATAACTGCTCTGGGCAGGAGGGATGAGAGGGTAATCTAGGCGGCCAGGCAACCTGCTTCAGCATCAGCAACATTGTTAGATGCCAGGGGACTTTCCTCTGGACGATGTGCATTCAGGCATTCCTTCTGCTTCCAGGGGTCTAGCGTTTCATCGGTGTGGCTTTTACCTCTCCTATCCAAGCTTTGTCAACGCATTCTTGGCCACCAACTAACAGCACCCTGCCAGCTATGGTGGACTCCCTCTGTGGAAGCTATTGGTGTCAGACAGGGGATCACCGCTGTGGTGGGAGAGACAAACCAAAGGGGAAGGTGAAAATCTGGAGCTCATTTGTGTATGGTAGAATGGTCACTGCACTCTTCTCACTGCACAGCTAAAATCAGAAAGGAACTGTCTTCATTAAAAACAAAAAATGTCTCAGCTTGTGTGGCTGCTGTGCTTACTGCTCCTTGGAGATGATCAACAACAGGTTGCACTTGACCCCCACCTGCCAACCCCAGAAATAGCTGGCAGAAAAATAGAGTTTATGAAAGACCAGAGAAACCCCCAGCAGTGCAGTTCAGCAGTACCACGCACCACCAGGTTGCTGGACCAACCAGGCAAACCTTCTCATAGAGTCAGATTTCAACAGCCTGCTGTGCTGCTACTGCTGCATTCATTTAATTCAATATCTGTGGTCTCTGGGCCAGCAGACACACCATGAAAAGTAATTATAACATTCTGTTTAGCATTGGTGATGAAATACTCCGTTTCCATTTTAATATAATAGCTTAGGCTAATTATTATATTTAATAGAGAGTGTAAAATTCCCACTGTGGACAATTTGAGGAAAGCATTGATCTGTTTCGACTGTGCTGAAAATACGAACACGTGCTTTAATGAGTAGCCATAGCTGCACTACGTGTCTAGCAAATAAAAGGTTCTGGTAATATATCTGTTTGTCCCATGCTTTATAAGGTGCCTCCGTGCTCTAATGTCCACTAAATTTCAAGACACAAATGATATGAAGTATATGATGTATAATCAGTTAAAATCCTTTGCTTCTATTTACTTATTTGGTTTATTAAAGTCTTCCTTTGAATTTCTCAGTATGGAACATTTAAAGGACATGAAATGTGCATTTGAAATACAGGAATCCCTCAATATTCAAATCTAATTTGTCCCTGAAACATACCTTATTTAATATGAGGAAAAAATAAATAAATATACTCTCAGACCATCCAAAAAAATCAATATAAGCATGAACCCATGGCTTCAACCTGAAAACACTGTAAATGCTGGTTATCCAACCAGAAAACACTTAATGTTGTCATTAATTTGTGTGGTACAGTAAGTACAGTACAGAACATTTCGCACATTAGCGCCAGTAAAAGGAAGACACGTTGGTCTTTGTTTAACACAACAACCGGCATTTAAATAAATAGATTTTACTTAAAAATAAAATCAGTGTAGTAAATCCGGTGATGAAGCGCAACGGCATTCAGACAAAGCAAAACTAGCAGAAACAACTGATAAGACACCAGCACGGGTGCTTGCAAGCACGAGCGTCTTGCTTTGGAAATATTTGTATCGGTACACAATACAGTTTATTATAATGTTATTCATTAATGCGTACTGTATACTATTTGTTGGTTTTTTAACTTTATTTTGATTTTTATTTGCATTTCAATTTTTTTATTACAAATAAGCTTCAAGTAAGAATTTGGGACAGCAAAAGTTTTTGTTCAGATATTTAGGTATTAACTTTCAAGAGCTGCTATAGCCAAAATTAAGATATGAAGAATTTGGATTCCTGTGTTGTAGTGGGCTGTGTTCCCATGGACAAACATTCCTGTGGCATGCGCACAGGTTCATTTGTTAATATGGAATACAGTATTTCTGAAATAATGGCTGGAAGCATTTGAGCAGCAGAAGGCAAGGTGTAAATCTTCCCAGTAACTCTCATAGATCCTGATATCCAGTAGCCTGGTATGGCTCAGGACACAGGTGATATGTGCTTGGCTGGCACTATCGCAGCTGGGTAAGAAGAGCAGCTGTGTTGCTTTCAGGGCAAAGACTGAGGGTAGATTGGAGGCTGGGGAAAGGAGCTGGGAAACCATCCACGACTGGCAAAGCTACAGAATGCTGCTTTGTTTTCCTCGCTCCTATAGACTTGTGCCATAAAGCAATTCTGTGATCACATGATTTTTTTGTTCTTTTTCAAATTAGAAGCAGTATATGAGTCAAACATCTAAAGTCCAACAGAGCAAAATATCTTGCGCTAACATTATTGTGCTGATAAAATAATGCCACTTGTGTGTTCTGCCTTTTTATTTGCTGTGATTGGTTTCATTTTTTGCCATCTGTTCTAAGAGAAAGATGAAAAGAGCTTCTTCTCCATGCAGTCTGCCTGAAGAACTGTGTGGCTCCCCACTCTGAGATGTGCAGCTTCAAAAATGGGAAGGGATTGCAGCTTCATAAGGTCTCTGTGTGCAATACGGCAAATTGATGCCTCTAGTACCCTCTGAGAAACATCACTCACGTAAAGTAAGTCTTGAGAAAACCTGTATTGTTGCACCCTTACCTATTCAGTAGGTCTTATATCATAATAACATAGCGTATGCGTAGCAAAGTTGCGGGTGGGTTTAATAGAGTTATAAAGAAGGTAGTGAGCAGTTAGTGTGCAAAATTCTTAGCATAGGTGCTAAGGTGTATAGCATGTGTTGTGTAGTTGGGTAGCAGTGGTGCGTGCAATTGTGGAGAGGAGCAGTTCTGGGACACCAGAGCTATCGTTGAGCCTTCCAGAGGTGTCATGGGCCTAAGTCTATGAAACCCCTTTGAAGGGCGGTGCCCACTGGATAACCCCGATGAGCTACTGCACCATCACGTCACTATGCCATGTTTGGAGATCTAGTTGGCTAACACTGGATATTAAGGAGATACAAACCATTGCGTAGTGGCCGGATAGGTTCATCTGTGCTTGACTGTGGGGTTGCTATGGTTTTTACAGGATAGGATAAGGCAAGACGGGTGCTTAGGATGAAGGTTAGGAAGTGTGATCCCCTTTGAAGCGCTAGCCACTTAGTGTTTGATATGAATCTGAATAATCTTAATCAGAATAATGCACTGTGGAATATATACTTAGATTTTTAAAAGCTAGTTATTTTAAAAAGCCAGAAAACTAATGGAGTGGTGCAACAAATCTGTGTTTCACAGGTGTTGTTCAGAATATGTGAATCCTAAAATGTTCCCATACACAGCTGGGCAAAACATCACTGTAACAAAGGCTAAACATATGGGAGCAGATGGGAAGCTGTGAATGCACTTGCATTTGATTAAAAGCGCTTCCCAACAAACTTACCCCACACTTGTTGTATTTCCACACCATTCATAGAGTAAAGTCAGTCTAAATGGCTACGGAGAACCCGATGCTGAAAGCAGAGCATCTCCGGAGCAGAGTGTGGGCGTTCTGATTTGTCGGCAGTTTGTTTTCCAGTTGCTGCCCTGCGACAGCCCTGTAAGAACCTGAAAGAAAACACGTCCACAAGGTCCAATGAGACCTGGCATTCGTTGCTATCAGTATTCACCAATGGCCCCAAAGCCAGCATACAGGGACACTGTATGTCATCAATGATACCTCGTGTTCACACGCTTCCTAAAAAGTGAAGACATAATGGCGGCTGGTTAACATCGGGCTTTAAGTTCGTGTGTTGTATCTTTAAAGCTGTTTACTGTATCTGCACGTGGCCCATATATGGTGAATAACATTTCTGAAATTTGATAAATTGCATCCATTGTTAAAACTGTGGGTCTGTTGTGAAATGCCCTCTTCTTTACTTAGCATCTGCTAAAAGAACGATTACAAATGGAAAATGAATCTAGACCATCTGACAGTGCAGTACTGCAGTTACACCAGGGAAAATATAGTCATATTTTCAAAACTGTCAGTTATTCATTTTTCAAAAATGCATATTAAGGCCTTGCCAGAACATAATTATGTTTCAGTTATTTAGTGTTGGGAACACCTTATTGGTTGTAAAAACTATATTAGCGGAATTATTGATCAGGGATTCGATTTTTTAGAGTCTCCCATTAGAATTTCCATAATTTGTATAAAAAGGAAAATGATCCCCCCCGACAGAAAGTACTTTAGAGGTAACCTTGGCTCACTCAATGCTCCGGATGTGCTCGACAATCTTAGATGGATGAGCTGACCAAGAAATCAATGTTTATGTTCAACATTTGGGGCAATAAGCCCATTCTAGTAGAAGGCCATGTTTCTAAAACACACATTAAAGACAAAAGATTATACTTAAGCCAATTAAACTGAGCAATAGAATGGCATATCTGCCTGCAAGCATGAGCAGGAAAGGAGAAAAAAAAATTTGCATCCAAAATCTGTATAAAAAAAATCATGACTTTTCAGAACCTGCTTTGAATTCCACTTTAACTGCCTAATATAGCACATCATTATAACTTTCAAGTTAAACAGAGCTGCAAAAGAATTCAAATTAAAGAAAACCAAAGGGTCAGTATGCTGTGCACAGTAACATCCCATGAAATCCAGTGATGTTGGGTGCTCAGGTGTCAGCAGTCAGTGACTGGGTTTGTCAGTTCACCATGGCTTCAGCAAGGTCTGTGAGATGTACTTGCTGCTATGAAGAAGTGAGAAACGGCACGCGGGATGGCTTGAAGGAGAACAGGAGGAGCGGTGTACAATTCACCCGTGCACACAAAAGAGCAAACAGCGATTCTCAGGTGACCACATTTGACAAGCTGTGTTTCACATGCGTGTTTGGATCTATTTAAAGACAGTGCCCTTTGTTGGATGGGCAGCCCCAGGCCTCCTGCTCAAGGTGGTGGCAACAGCTTGCCAGAGAGAGAAGAGGTGGCCTCGGGGGCAGTCATTTCTTTACCCCCCCCCCCCCACCACCACCACCACCACCAAAAAAAAAACCCCATGGTCTCCTTTGCGCACAAGCCAACATGTTGCTTCCAAGCAGGATCATGCATAAACATCAGTATAGCCCAGAGATATTAATGTGTTCAAAATGATGTTTTAGCAAAAACAAACAGTTTTTTTTTTTTTTCTTGCCACTATACCTTTGGAGAAGAGAAAAAAATGGACCTGGAAGGTCGGTCTTTCTTGAAAATACTTACCTCATGGGGAAATAAGTCAAACAGCAGTAAGCACTGAGTGTGAGAATTTATCCATCTTACAGATTGTGTTGGAGCATTAAAATTCCAGGGTAAATGTTAGAATAAAGTTGTACGAAACCAGTAGTTATGCCACTCTTCTCTGGTGTTTTTTTTTTTTTTTTGTATTTGGCCAAGCATAAGAGAAAGCAGAGAGAGAAGTTCAAGACTGCAGAAACCAAGCAGTGAACCATTAAACCAGGAGATAATAAAGACAGCAGTGTGGACATGTGTTTGCTGAAAACTGTCGGTGTGACTGGATAACCTGTCCATTAACACGCCGACCCTAAGGAATATTAGCAACACTTTACTATGAAATTAGAAACACATTTCCATAGCTCGAGTCAGAGATGGGAATGATGTGTGAATCGGTGGATTTATGCCATGGTAACAAAGAACGTGATCTAGCAACATCCTTCCCAGTACAGGAAAGGCATAAGCTGCAGCTGTTACAGGCTGGCTGCTGACTGTCAGTTCTAGCATAAAATTCATCTCACTGACTCTCAGATTAATGTACTTCTGAGATTTTCCTTCCATGTCAGATTACGGGGAGATGATGTGTACTCTCTAAACACAGTGTGGAAGACATTGCGGAGAATAAGCAGTGATGCAATGTGATCACGATCAGTTTTCATGAAGTTCTGACCAAATGTAGTGCTATTTCACTTTTTTGTATGGACGACAGAGCTGGTTTTAGAACCCTAGACAGTGAGCTGCATCTCATGCAGCAATGCACCAGGGATCAGGCTGTACGTGTGTCCTGACTGTAAGCGCTGGCGTGTGGAGGCGGGCGCAGGGGGCATCATTCGCACCGAGTGGCAAGGTCCGGCGAGGACAACTCTGCCATGTTCTCGCAGCATACCGTCGGTTCTGTCCTTCACTTTTGGGTCAGAGACAATGCTTTGCGTGTGGTACGTCCACATCAGCTGGTGGACACGAAGATATTAACTGATGTCTTTTAAAGCCCATACCACCATCTGGAGCTACTTCTTTGCTTCCAGCCAGGCTTCTGTAGCTGTGTTGGCCCAAGCAATAAAGACCCACTGGTCACAAAGCGTATCAGAGAATCCTTCAATCTCCCGGGTGCTGCCTACACAGGATAACCTTCCTGGTCCTGAGTAGAATGGTTTATAAAGAGGCTGCGGCATCCCACATCTCAGAGATGGCCAGAGCGAGTGCATTGTGCTGACCCATATCTCACCCTGTGAAACGTGGGTCGGCACAAGGAAAACACGCTCAAGGAAAATGTGTTGAACTAATCAAGAGACCGACCAGGGACTTCAGACACCCTGGCCTGAGAGGCAGCCAAAGTATACTTACACAAAAGAGCAAATCGATGGTTTAAACAAGTGGCTGCCCAGGCAGGCAGGCAGGCAGGCCTTCACAAATCGCTCTGCTGTTTCACTGACACATCACTACAGCTGCTCAGCCTTCGCTTTTATTGCCAATGGGTCTCGGTTGCCTTTTTCATAAATTCTCCGCTACGGACACCTGGGCAAAATGTCTTTTGGTAAGTACGCCCTTTCCTGAATCCTGAAATCACTTGATAAAGTATTATGGGGAGTTAAAAAGACTTAAGCTGAGGAGGCTGATGGTGCGTAGATGGAACTCACCCCTTGGCAGCTGAAGCGGTTCGTGTCAAGCTATTGACAAAAAACATATCTCCCACCCAACCCCACCTGTGCTTCCAGTGAAATGGCATCGTGGGAGAGCAGCGGCGCTGATCAAGAATGACAGTCGAACCGCTCTAGGTTTAGCCATCGGAGAAGTGACACAGTTCTGTCATTTACATAAAAATGAAAAGCCCTGTAAAACAGTTTTGTTCAGAGGAATTCATGTTCGAATACACTTCATGTACATATTTCACCTGAGTGTTTTTGACACTGCGGAGCTGAGGCAAAATAGGTCAGTGAATCACATGAAAGGACCATGCGGATCTTAAAGGTGCACCACTTCATCGAACTCCGTGAATGAATGCTTTACTGTTTACTATTTTTAACCCCTATCCCCTTGTTGCTAAGGTGCTGTGGAATAAAACAAAGCCAGAGTCATGTAAATTGATTATTTCAAAAATGTTCTCAAATTGCAATTTATATTGAACAAAGGACATAAATCTGCAGCTGCTACCCACTTCTATAGGTGTCAAATAATAGATATAAATGGACTTCATTACTCTCCTCATAAAAGTTTTGTGGTTCAAATGAGACTCCTGGCATCAGTGGTGATTTGTTTCTATAACCCGACTTGGTCAGAAACTTTGGACATTTTGAAGGCAACACTGTTGTCTGAGTGCAAGGAGGACCACACTCAGCACTGGGTTGGGACATCAGAAGCAGTTGCTCAGCCTCAGTGATGTTCAAGGCTTTCATCGGTGCTGTTGACTCTGTGAGAGGTTCCTCACTCCTGGAGGGATTAAACAGTGTGACAAACAGGCAGCCAAAGGTTCTTGGACCCCCACAGGATGAAGTTTTAACGCTCCATAAAGCTTCTGAGAACTCTTCTTCTAAGTTCACACGTGCAATAATTCCACAAGGGCGATTCATCTCGGAGCGAGAGAAGAACCTGTTGATCTCATGCATCCCTTCTCACCAAGAGCCGATTTCTCTCTCGAAGCAGCCATGAGCATCCTGTGAGCCGACCCAGGACTGGAATTATGGACAAAACATTTAGTTCCTCGGACTGTTTCATGAGTCTTGTAGTGATGTCATTTCTCCACAGCTGAATAAATTCACCAGACCTTTGCAGTTCTAGCACAATAGGACTGTGGTCAGCAAATCCAATAATGAACTGGAGTTTTGAAGAAACCAGCAACTGGCAGTCAAGCAGGGATCAGCTGCACGAGTGAGGCACCTGCCCTCCTGTGTTTTCTTTTTTAAAGAAGCATTCTGTTGTTTTGCTCTATGTGTTTTGTTTATTCTATACATAAACATTACATTTATCACCAGTAGCGTTGATCCAATTTTTTGCCCCTGAGATTTGCACAGAGAGCTGAGTAATGCGACTGTTTATGTTGTGTAGTTTTTAGCCACCACCAGACCCAAAATACCTGGTTTTGAAGCCTGTCAATTGCTGTGCACTAATACAAGTGCATTACATGGGCAAAAGTATGTGGACACCCCTCACCGTTGAACTGACTTCTATGAGGTGTGTGTGAGATGTAGCTGTCCTGCCTGTGCTTCTGGTTTGAGACCCAGAGGTACAATGCGACGGACACGTGGTCAGTCAGTCTGAAGTCCATTGGGAGAAGGAAGGCTCCTGAGTTCGTACAGACGTGGTGGCACAAAACGTGTGCCTGTCCTACTGGAAAGCCGTTGTCTGTTTATCTTTTGGATTTATTGCCAGGAGGGGCTGGCTGGCCCGATCGATTCCCCTTTCTAACGCCGACGCTTCACTCTGCACCTGAGGCCAGTTGGGATAGTTCTGCTCCAGAGGTGTCAAGTCACCACAGCAGAAGGCCATCAGGGGAAGTCCAGCCAGTGAGGGATGACATGACAGAGAGCAAAAGAGCGAACGTTACGCACGGCGCTGGGTTCGTACCGTCAGGAAAAATGAGATGACACCACTGTCTGCTCTTCACTCCTGTAAGGCGTAAAGCAACACACACGAAAACCATGACTGAACTTTGCCACACTTGGTCTCCACATAAAGAAAGCGTGCGTGACTGTATGAAGCTTGTTTGCAGCTTGTTTGCCCTTAATTTGTTGCTCGGGAATGCATGCAAAGGCTAATAAAATCCAGCTTGGATTTGCTTCTCAAAAGCAGGCTGCAAGTGGATGCTTCCCCCCCTCCTATCAGGGGCAAAACCCTGAGTCAGTATTCTCTGAGATAAAAGAAGAATTGCAGCTTTACCTTTTCAGAAATCCCTGGACGAACTGTACATTCTTTTTCCCTGTACGTTTTTATTAGTTCCTTCTTCCTCCTCATTTGTTGTCCTAATTTTAATAGTTATAATTTGCTATGGCCTAGTTTGCGGGTAATTTCCCATTTCAGCTGCAGTGAGCAGAATAAGACCGAGGGGCTATGCAGTAACTGCAGAGCCAGATTTTATTCCCAATAAAAAGGTAACTTAATAAACTTTAAAGCTGCTTTATCTGCTTGCGCAGCCCTTGCCTGCCATGAGCAATATAAGCTGCGAATAGATGCTGGCAATACAAGGCTATTTTTTTTCCAAGCTTATGTGCCATAATAATCTGTGCCATATTAAAAATTTTCATACAATCTATCATTTATATCTGCCATGGCGTAATCTCTTTGTGTGAATGAAGCAAAGCACTTCCAGTGCTGCTGATGCCTCTGTTTTAAGTTCAGGCTCCACATAGAGCGGCGTGCAAAAGTTTGGGCACCCCTGGTCAAAATTTCTGTTACTGTGAATAGCTAAGCAAGTGAAAGAACACCTGATTTCCAAAAGATGACACATTAAAGATGACACATTTCTGTAATATTTTAAGAAAAATTACGTTTTTATTTCCATCTTTTCCAGTTTCAAAATAAAAAAAGGGAAAAGGGCTCAAAGCAAAAGTTTGGGCACCCTGCATTGTCAGTACTTGGTAACATCCCAAGCATTACCCCTTGTAAACGCTTTTTGTAGCCAGCTAAGAGTCTTTCGTTTCTCATTTGGGGAACTTTTGCTCATGTTTCCTTGCAAAAGGCTTCTAGTTCTATGAGATTCTTGGGCTGTCTTGCATGCATTACTCTTTTGAAGTCTATCCGCACATTTTTGATGATTTTTAGGTCGGGGGACGTTGAGGGCCATGCCAAAACCTTCAGCTTGCGCCTCTTGAAGTAGTCCATTGTTGATTTTGAGGTATTTCAGATATCATTATCCTGTTGTAGAAGCTATCCTCTTTCCATCTTCTGCTTTTTTACACACGGTGTGATGTTTGCTTCCAGAATTTGCTGATATTTAATTGAATCCATTCTCCAGTCTACCAGTGAAATGTTCCCCGCACCACTGGCTGCAACACAAACCCAAATCATGATTTAACATACCTTTGCACATTGCAGCCAAAAAGTTCTATTCTGACTTCCATCGGTCCACAGGACTTGCTTCCAAAGTGCATGAGTCTTGTTTAGATATTCATTTGCAAACTTCTGATGCTGAATTTTATAGTGAGGGCACAGGAAAAGTTTTCTTCTGATGACTTCCATGAAGATCATATTTGGACAGGTGTCGCTACACAATAGAACAGTGCACCACCACTCCAGAGTCGGCAAAATCTTCCTCAAGGTCCCTTCCGACAGGGGTTTTCATTTGCCTTTCTGCAATCCTATGCGCAGTTCTCTCTGAAAGCTTTCTTGGTCTTCCAGACCTCGACTTGACCTCCACCGTTCCTGGTAACTGCCATTTCTTAATTATATTACGAATTGAGGAAATGGCTACCTGAAAACGCTTTTATATCTTCTTATAGCCTTCTCCTGCTTTTTGGGCATCAGTTATTTTCATTTTCAGAGTGCTAAGCAGTGGCTTAGAGGAGCCCATGGCTGCTGATTGTTGGGACAAAGTTTGAGGAGACAGAATATTTTTAAAAAACTTAGAAATTTGCATCATCTCGCCTTTCCTAATGATTGTGAGCAACCCATAGACCCAATGAACCGATTAAGGTCTGAGACCTTAGTAAAAGTTACCTGAGCACATTTCACTACATGGTATACTTGGTAACCAAGTACGTGACAAATAAACTCTTTTGACTTTTTGACTTTGACCAAGACCTCAAATCTCTTGGGGTGCCCAAACTTTTGCATGGTGCTTTTTTTCCCACTCTAAAATTGTACAAAATGACAGTAACACACAAATTTTACTTAAAATGCTGAAACGAATTATTCATCTTTAACTTTACGCTCCCTTTGAAGATCAGTTCATTTTCTGCTCACTTAACTATTCAGAGTAACAGGAATTTTGAGCAAGGGTGTCCAAACTTTTGCATGCCACTGTAAAGGTGCGGCGGTGTTCTTTTGTACCAAATGGCTTTTTGCTTGATTTCAAGATGTCTGGCAGTTTATTTAACATTAGAGGCCACAGGCAGGAGTGTGTTTAGAGCTGGAGACCTGAAGTCTGAAGGTTCATCATTCAAATTACCCGTCTGCTTTAGCACCCTTGATAAAGGTACCTACTGGGAATAGAAACGCAATAAGAATAACCTGTTATACAAATGGTAAAAAAAATTTGAAACAGGGTATCTAACACTGTAGTTTATCTTGGACAAAGTCAGCAGCTATAGAGACGTTAATAATGGGGTGGCTTCTGCACTGAAGTCTTTACAGACAAAATTAGAAGTATTGTTGTTTCCTATCCATTACTGCTTTGTTTTAATTTTTTGTGCGGCATCATTAAAAGGTCACATACACGTAAATCCCTATTTGTTCCTGAAAATACTGCACAAAAGAAAAGTCCATATAGTGGGAGGCTGTTTTGCATTATTTGAAATGCAAAAAAAAAACAATGTGTTCCCAGCCCATCCAAAAACTATAGACCAACTTTCCCCAAATAACACAAAAACATTTTATAGCAAGAGTAGAACTACACTGTGCAGTGGAGGACAAACACACACACACACACACACACACACACACACACACACACACACACACACACACACACACAATCTTCATTTATAGCAGAAGAATTTCTTGTGCTACATCATGGCTCTGTGTTATAGTGGAGCTTCTATTGTGCAAACCAGAAGCTGGCAGGAAAGGTTTAGCTGTGTTATAGCAGAGTTGGGGTGTACCTGTGCTTTAAATGGGCACGCTTTGTGTGTGTGTGTTTATGGCTTCTGTGGGAGTTTTAGAGCTACAAGGTGCAGTAGGACTTTTAAATGTGCACTTGCAGTTCAGTGCATGGACTGGCAGAACCTTCTGGTTATTGCTCGGTAATATATCAGCTTTACATTTCAGCCAGGAAAGCAGACCTGTCAGTCTGCAGAAGAAGCTGAACACTAGACATTTTATGTGGTTACCTCCACCTCCCCCTCGGGATTTATTAAACTCTTTTGCCACTGATGCAGTTAAATTGAGTTTACTTATATACTTGTGCATAATCCAGGCAGTACAAATGTGCGTTTCGCCAACAGACCAAGAGCTTTAGATGCAGACACACAAATTGTCTGACACTGCAGTTTTGTGGGTACACATTTCTCAAGCCAATACCTAGAGATGGTTCTGAAAGACAGAGGGATCTCATTGTAACCATATCAGGGCTAAACCTGGGAACCAGCGACTGGAGGTGGAGGAGCATGGCAGTATTTTTGGGGATCAGGACTAATCAGGTCTTGCAGATCAACTGTTTTGGAGATCACAACCGAGTTCTTGCGCTTCATTCACGTGGCTACGGGAGAAAGAAGGGAGAATCCTGGAAACTCCTAAATGGCAGATCAAAGCCAACATGGGCTACCACGTTCTATAACAGGTGAACAGGCTTGATGGCGGAGGCCTGGAGACCAGGAGGGAGTGGCAAAGGTCCAACGGGTCCAAGAAAGTTATCTCCTAAACCTGGACCAGAAGACTGATAGAGTGTGGTGCGCGGATTCCAGATTCTTGTAAGTTTGACAATTCTTTAACAGTTTAGCTAAACAGCGTCGAGCAAATGCAAAAACAAAAGTTTGCAGCTGACAGCACCTCTGTCACGCTGAAGTGCGCTGATCTGCGCTGCTGCATCACTCGAGCAACCCAATGCGAGAGGTGTCGAGGCGTGCGTGCAGTTCTGTCCGTTTCGAGTGCCACTTGCGTTTTGTTTTGCACAGCACTGCTTGTTACATAACAGAGCACAAAAGAGGGTTTGGAGAAAAAAAGAAAGTCTTTGTTCCGGGCTGTTTTTAAAGTAGGACAACTTGCATGGTTGGTTTAATCACCGGTTGTTCTGCCTTCGCTGCTCACTGTTTGTCTCTGAAATCTCCCCCTTTTGATTGAGACGACCTACATTTTTTAATCCTTCACTCGAGAAGGAGGGAGAGGAGTGACGCGCGGGGTGGGAGCATGAGAGACTCGGCATGAAAACAGCGTCACTTGCCAGCAAAATTCCCTTCTTGCAGAACAAGGAACAAAAACCCAACTTCATTCTCCCATGCTGGATAGAACTGACGATGCTGACGCTTCAGTGCCGTTCACATGAGATCTCATTATTCAGCTCCTCTATGGAGATGAGCGCAGGCTTACGATACAATAATTAAGTGGAAAAGTTTAAAACTTTAGGCATTGCGCTGAGGGCCTTGTAATTGTGTAACTGTGTTCCTTTAAAAGCCACGTCCTCAAATGAGGGATTCGAGCTGCATCTCAGGAAGTTACTGTCCACGGAAACAGCTAAAAAAAGGTAAAATGCTTGCCTGCTTGCTCACACACTCACTCATTCACTCACTCACTCATTAAGTCACTCATACTTACACTCGTTCACTCACCCACTCTCACACTCATTCACTCACTCACTCACTCACTCACTCACTCACTCATTAAGTCACTCATACTTACACTTGCTCACTCACCCACTCTCACATTCATTCATTCACTCACTCACTCACTCACTCATTAAGTCACTCATACTTACACCCGTTCACTCACCCACTCTCACACTCACTCACCCACCCACCCACTCACTCACTCACTCACTCACTCATTAAGTCACCTACTCACTCACTCATTAAGTCACTCATACTTACACTCGTTCACTCACCCACTGTCACATTCATTCATTTATTCATGCATGCATGCATGCATTCATTCACTCACTCACTCATTAAGTCACTCACTCATTCATTAAGTCACTCATACTTACACTTGTTCACTCACTCATCAAGTCACTCACTCACTCATTAAGTCACTCATACTTACACTCGTTCACTCACTCACTCACTCACTCATTAAGTCACTCATACTTACACTCGCTCACTCACCCACTCTCACACTCATTCATTCACTCACTCACTCATTAAGTCACTCACTCACTCATTAAGTCACTCATACTTACACTCGTTCACTCACTCACTCACTCATTAAGTCACTCATACTTACACTTGTTCACTCACTCACTCATTAAGTCACTCATACTTACACTCGCTCACTCACCCACTCTCACACTCATTCATTCACTCACTCACTCACTCATTAAGTCACTCACTCACTCATTAAGTCACTCATACTTACACTCGTTCACTCACCCACTCTCACACTCATTCATTCACCCACTAACTCACTCTTGCTCTTATCCTGTCCTGAAATCACTAGGCACCTGGATAGGACTGTAATACATGGCAGTAAAACAGGAAAAATTCTAGAATTCAAATCAATTCAGACAATGACCTTCTAAATAAAAATTACCAATTTGTTGGCTATAAAGATAAATTAATCCAAATGTGAGTTTTACACTAATTTATCTTTTTCCCTTACCAGTGTGCATATATTTTTATCGTAACAAATAAGTTCAGAGTCACCTGGAGAAATTATACATAATACATAATAAAGGAAAATAATAAAGCATATAATAAAGGAAAATGCCTGAAGAAGTAATTAATAGGATCCCCAGGTGATAAGAAACGGTGAACGGACCAAGGATGCCTGTTTTTGTTTTGCCCTGGATTAGGAAAATACCAGCTTGTAGCTCCCGCCAAAGTGCGCCGCTGTGTTGTGCAGCCCTTTCGACGCCCCTGCCTTTGTTCAGCACGAGCACTGCACGTGTTCGCGCGCAACATTCGGCACGAGCTCGCATCTTCTCGAAAGCTTCATTTCCACTGTACTGAATAATTCGAATGAATCAAAGTCGCTCTGAGCAGGAAGGGAATGCAGTTGGCTTCTCCTATGAAATGTTTTCAGCCTCAGGACTCAGATGTTGCCTAACGTGTTCAACCTACCGTTTAAACTTTTGCGCACGCAACTTAAGGTGCGACTAAGCTGCCGGTCATCAGCACAAGTATCTCCAAAGTGTTCAGACCACCTGGCGGAGAAGAAGTCACAGAGAAGAAGAAGAAGAAGATATGAACATTACTGCGGATGCTTGCCTCGCACTCGCACAAACTCAGGACAACCCCGTGAGGAAGACATGACCCTGAAAACAACAAATGACTACCATGGCTGGGCTCACCAGACAGTCCTGGAAAAGGTTCATCAAAGGCACATAGTTGGGATGGGGAGATTTAGCTGTAATGATGCTTCCATTTTGTCCTGCAACCCTGGCACCTGTTGTTCATTGGCGCACACAAGTGGAAAAGATGAAATAAATAAATACGGTGTTAATTAAACACGGGGCTCAGTTTTATACACTTTGAACTGCCTGGTTATCATGGCAGCTATCTTTTGGTGCTGAATAATTTTGGTGCGGCTTTCAGCCGTACCTTTCATCTTGCCTCGGAATTACTTTTCAGACTCGGGGGGAGGTTATCTCAAGAATTTGCAGACATCATTCTGAGCGCCACTATTGTCGGTGTTTTGTCGGCGGGCGTTGTTGCTGCGAACCGAACGCATCATAACACGATGGTGACTCTTCATTGTGGAGCATTCTGTTAGCGGAGCGCAATACAAAAAAATGACTTGCGGCATTAGAAAAAAAAATCGGCAAGCGCATCGCTCTCCAGTTACCGTCACCTCGGCGCGAAGCCCGGGGGCACGGTCATGCCCACGTCTGGCATCGTCGGCCACGTCTGACACGGCAGCGTGATGGGGTTCGGGAGCAGCCGTTCTACACGGACTGCCAGAGGACAGGCGTGTGTCACACTGCGGAGCTCAGAGTGACGCGGATGCAAATGCTGCCCAAAGCTCCGGTCGGTGTTTCATTAAAACCTCCGTAAGGCCACCTTCTCGCACTTAGCCGCTCCCTAAGCCTGCTCTGCCCACCGTGCCACACTCTTGAGTGTCATTCTCCCACCAGTGGATGTCAGATACGGAGCACACCCTATGTGCCTGGATAATCTGATCCATTTCATGGCTGAGTTCCACCTCGCCGTGACGACAGCATCCACGCATGCAGCGACAGCGGTTCATGGAGGTCTACTTTGAATTAAGTGCCTCGCTGCAGCTCTCCTCCTGCCCGATGACCAAGGCCTCTTCCCTACCGCCAACCCTCGCTCCATCACCGCTACCAGCAGTGACAAATGGCACAACAACAAAGAACTACAGTCTCTCAGCCCGCCGGTGCTGTCACTCACACAGCACTGTGTGCTTGTAGTGTTTATCTCTCTCTCTGTGAATTGCTTTATTTTTAATACACATCAGGGCAAAATTCCGAAGGCCTCCTTGAGAACACCGACCGCCGAGTTCTGGCAGGACCGCTGGCGTGTCGGTGGTTCCGCTTCTTGCGCCGTTCACCCATCCTTGGATTTGTTCCCTAAGAACTGTGAACCAATTGAGGTGGCAACCCTGCAAAATGCAACCTCCAGAGTGCTGTCTCTCACGGTGTGATGATTGGCCCCTGCGGTTAAGAGCCATCCACAGCAGCAGACTATTTTCCCTCCAAGGATCCTCTGCAGGGGAAACCTTGGGGAACTCTTGGCTGGTGCTCCGAACCTCTCTCTGAGAGCAGCTCTCCGCACCTGCTGTCACCATGTGCTGTCAGCAACACTTTCCTCAAGAGTAGCTGGGTCGCCGAAACGTTCCTTTAAGCGAGGGAGCCTGGATTCTTGTACACTTCTTGCTGCTGGGGTGAGATGGCTGTACATCTGCCACACACCACAGTGACAGGGAGCCGGTGAGCGGCATTCAAATTTCAATGTAATTTAATTCCAGGATTCAAAGGTCCTTTGTATGGAAGTGGAAAAATAGCAAGTGTCACTTTGTCTACCCTTTTTTCTTGAGCTCTTCACACCAACTTACATGCCTGGCGGTACAGGAAAAGGTGGCAAACTCAGTATCAGTGGTAAGCGGGGGGCAAAAAAAGGCCAGCTGAAAACTAAGGGACATGGGAAGAAATTTCTTTCTATGTGGGCATCACGCTGAAGACATAGATGTGGACACGTGTGATTTTAAGGGGCTGCCTATGAGGAGGTCCATGTCACCAAGTGAGGAATTAAGCAGCCTTTGAGGATGGATGCTGGAGGCTGGACAATACCACCCATCACCACCTCTCCCCAGTTCATACGGCACCAAAGAGAGTTCGGGTGTGACCCAGTCAAGTTTCATAACCACATAAAACTGAGAACAAAGGGAAGCGATTGGCACATTTTGGCTGGCAATTTGGTCTTACATTTACAAAAAAAAGTAAAAAAATATTTTCAGGAGCATCATTGCTGCTGCTGTCTCCTTTCTGTTCTTTTGTTTTAATATATTAAATACAAATATTAAAAGTTTACAGTAACAGTATGTTGCATAAGCCGAAACAGAGAACAGTATTTTTTTAAAAAATTCCAGATCCAGCTAATAAAGGAAAAAAGGAGGACAGCATGACCGACAAACTCATTTCAAAGTGCATTAACAACAAGTTTATCTAAAGCCAAAAAGTGTGCAGTACTGTGTTAGAAACAAATTGTACAAATTAAAGATATTTGGCACCAGAAACAAAGTTGAGGAGTTGCTTTTTCTTCTATGCTCTGGGTCCATGATGTTTGGCTCAGACCGAGCAGGAAGTGGTTTAACCCGGGCTCACCCTGGAGCTAAATCGGAGTTTTTAAAATAACTGTCAGGTTTTAGCACCAATAAGCCTCAATGACGTCACAGACGCCAATGAAAGAGCACCTTCTTCCAGCCAGGGGCAGAATGTCAACAAATGTCAACTCAGCGTGTGAATGTTAATGGCCCGTGTTGCAAAATTATATATAATTGTTATATTATATTGCTGGTGCGGGTGTGTTTTTATGATGAAATTTAATAAACGGTTGCTTTTCAACGTGGTCTTTGCGGTTAGACGCGGCTTTGTTCGGGAGAACCGAGTCCAGGAATGAATCCACAAGCGGGAACATAACTTTCAAACAAAATATTTTCCATTGCTGGGATGGTCACAACCATATGGCCAGTTCATTACGGGATGCAAGGCACGCCTTAAAGAGGTAAAAGCTGAGTATTTCCCTGGGATGCTCAACGCGGCCTGGGAGTCGTAAGACGTAACTCAGTAGTATTTTTCATGTGGGTTAGCACAAAGACTGTTAGCATCGGGTCCTTCTCGGTCCACAGCTGCCAGAATTCACCTTGAAATCCCCCGAAATTGGGTGTCCGGAATGAGAGCGGTACCGTCCGCATTTCTTTAACCCGCTTTGTCCCCGAATACGAGCGGACCAAAGGTCAGATCGCTATTCGGCATCACATACCCAATTTCGGAAACGGCGAACCCCATTTAACATCAGTTTCGATTAATTTATTTTTATTCACCAACACGGTCTGTCTGTTAAGCAGCCAAAGTAAACATTTCATTACGAGTCAGTGTTGGGATTTCATTTTCATGAGTCAATTCCCTCCAATATTGTTTATAGGAAGCAGGGTTACAAAAAAAGTGTTGCTTAGATCGGTGTACAGATTATTGCAAGATGCACACGCAATTAGGAGGGATAATGTGTTCGGGAGGCTTAGAAATATAAAGAAAACGCTTTAAAAAAACAGCCATTTTATTTTCTTTTATATAAATCATGCAGTGGAATTCCCCGAGGACAGAATTAAATAAATATTAGATAAGCAAAATAGCTACAGAAACTTAGCAGCGCTCAAGAGAATGAAAGGGCTCATTGAAGTTGAAATAATAATTTAAATTATGCCAAGGGTCTAAAAGGAAACAATAATTAAAAAATATTAAAGGTCTAAACACAGATTGGGTTGTGCAGTAATTCTAATTAATGTTGAGCAGACTTCAGCTTTTCTTCGACTTGTATAATAATAAATTTATGCAGCGCGTTGTGAGGCGAGACCGCCCGATGTGTGCAGTTATTTACAGAAATGTGCCCGGTAAAGTACAGTGCTTTGGAGCCATTGTTACCGGAGCGTAAAGTGCGGAGATGCGTTTTGCGCGCTGTCACAGCCGCGCGAGTCGGGGCATCTTCGCTGCGTGACTGTCGTCTATGACTGTTGTGTTTTAGACCCAGGATCTGTGACCCCAGCAATGGTTTGTGGGGATGGACTAGCAAAAGCTCCTCCTAACGCAGCATCCGGGGAACAAATAAATGAATAAATGTTGCCGTAGCCTCTGCGGGGAAGACCGGGGCGAGGGGCACGTCGTAGAATTTCTCGAAGGCCTCTGTTTTTGGTTTTGAATGCTCGGTTCGTACGCAGGTGACAAACGGGGGTCCGGAGCCCGTTCGCATTTTCGTGCAACCAAGAACGTCGCTGTGTTTGTTTTTTCCATCGACCGGACGGAACGAAAAGAATCCGAAGTAGAGCGGCTCTTCTTTTCGAGGAAAATCATGGGAAGTACAAAGAACCCCAGGATGACAGGCTTGCTTTTAACACAGATGTCTTAGGTTTGTCTTCCATGTATTAAGTGTATTACTTTGCGTATGGACATTTGCATATACAGTACTGTGGGAATTTATGTTTGTTCAAAAATGAAAAAGAAAAAATCAGATAAACCTTTCAGCTCAAAACTCTGGTCTGAGCTCGATTTCTCCATGACGAAAGGCAGAGCCATCTTGCTGCAGCCTGTTGTCTGGCACTCGTCCAACCCTGGTGCAGAGAAGCAGACAGGAAGACGGCATGAGGCTTCCATGGTTGCCGCGTCCCCCGATTTGCTCCGAAATGTGACGTGGCTGCGAAATGAGAGTCTGGGTGTCTCCGGAAAACGCGTCGGCACAGTGCGGGTGTCCCTGGGAAAGGGGGACCCGTCGCCGAGCGAATGAAGTCCCGACCTCGATTCCCAGCACGTGGTCTCTGTAAACGTCTGATGAAATGCTGAAAGGGATGCAGGCACTCGCAAAAAGCCTCTGCGCTGTCAACTTCTGGGATTTTTACCAAATGCAGAAATAGCAGGTTTGCTAAGCAGGTCTTGCCTCTCAGTCTTCGGCTTTGACATAACCAGCATCTATATTGGCTTCCTCACCCAAAAGCAGCTTTTTTTTCACACTGGCTGGTTCACTTTTTATATTTGGAGAAGTTGTTGGACTTGAAGAGGAATTATGTTGCCGAGCTCACAAGTACCAAAGACAACTGAGAGTTTAGTTGGCTATATGTAAGGTGTCCTTCAGCACTGTTCCGTGCAAACATCTAACAAAGGAGACCTTTTATACCCGCTAGTCCATCCTGTTATGTGTAATAAATAAGAGGACTTCTATAGCACCAACTCAGGTCAAGGGAAAGTTACATACTTTATCCTGACTTTTATATTCATCTCAATATCTTCTTTTACCGCTGTGTCCAACTCAGTCATCTTAACCATCTTCACCACAGAAACTCACACAGCCGATGATCAGAGCCAGGAATCGACGCGAAGAAAGGCGGCCGTGGCTCTGCAGCAACTTTTAACGCGCAGACATCATCGAGGCTGACTAACCGTGACCGCACGCTTATGCTCGCGGGCACCCTTCGCCACGGTGGGAGGCGCTCAGTCACCTTGCCCAACAAGCGGTTCTCTCCTGTGGGTTCCACACCATGGACAACCGCTCGTGTCCATCACCCGCGTCAGAGAACAGCTGCACGGCAAAACTTTGTCCTGGCTTACTTTTTCTGCGTTCCCGCAGGAATTAAATTAAATGCAGCGTGAGAAAAACAAACTTTTTTTACATGTCATTTGACTGCTGGCGGAAATCTCAGCCTTTATTCATGCTCTGTACATTTACTGAAATATCCTCGCGACTTTACCGGTCTACCGCAAACACAATGCCACTTCCTGTCCAGCCAAAATGTACAGCATAACCCCATGGAAATACTTCTCCAGCATAACGGAACCATTTGACTGTCCTTCAATGTACAATTGATGGCCCGATAACAGAATAAAAAAGCTTATTTTGATACACATTATTATGTATTTATGAGAGAGTTATGGAGCTGTGCCTGCGGGCATCAATCTCTGAACTTACAAGCGACTTCTACACACTGTAAGTCAATTACTGCAAAGGCCGGTGCATCTACAGTGCAGCTTGTTGGTTTGTTTTTTGCCTGTTTTAATTTCACATAACAGTCCGGCTTCGCGGCTGTTTTGCCGTGCATCGAAGCAGGCAGAAATATCCACGACTGTCCCCAGAAGCGACGTTAACTTTACCCTATCTCTACTTATTTTATAGACCCTTTACCCTTTCTATCTTCTATAATATTTAAAGGCGATGAGAGCGTTTCATGAATAAATCATATTGCAAGGATTCCTGAAGCCCAGGCAGAACGGATAGATTTTCCACGCAATATTTTGTTTAACCTGGACACCAAGTTTAAGATTTGCTATAAATACTGCATACCTGCTCTCTTGGAAAGACAGGAAGAGACATTTGTAAATCGTTGGAGGCGCATTTTTGAGGTTCACAGACTGCTACTGGGCAGTCACCCTCAGCTGGACATGCGCTTATATGGACCTCCGAGATCACAGGCCGCGCAGGTGTCTGAAGAAGCATCTATTCCGCGCGAGGATTACGAAACACGAGGTGAACCTGCATTAATTCTCTGCACGTCCGACAACCGGTAGCGCTGAGAAGATAAATTCTTTTGGTGGGGCATAGATAGGTTTTCTATTTATTTTCAAGAAGGTGGTGTGCAGCTGCTGGCCTGTGGGTTCAGCCGTGAGTTTCAATCCTACTCGGTGTGTATGGAGTGCGTTTGCTCTCCTTAGGTTCCCTCCAGGTGCATTTAAGGCCTATTGATGACTCAAAATTGTCCTTTACGGGTGTAAGTGCAAGTAACTGAGTAGGTAGGACTCTCCTGCAACGGTGGATCCACCATCTCTTAGTTTGCGGACCACGAAAAGCCTCTGTAGAACAAGCGGCTGCCGATAACAGATGGACAGATGGTCCTGTATGCGTAGATTTGGTGCAGCGTCTCACAATTGGCTAATGTTATTGGTATTAAACCCTGAAAATAAATATCTACAAAGATGTTAAGGAAAGGAAGAGTAATACGAAAATGGTGCATTAAATCACATTACACTGTGAGGTAATGTGGATTGTTTACAGGGAGAAGGGTGCAATAAACTTGTTACTAACAAATAACACTGATGTGTTTCTTGGCAAAGTGTGAAGTCTTAAGTTCCCCCCATTCATCTTTCACTTCTGCCTGCCATTCAGGTGCAAGGGTAGAGCAAGGGCTCACTGCGATCATCACAAAGAGTCTGCGGCCCTCGCTGCTGAGTCAAGGCTGTGAATTTCCACATCTTGGCATGGACTCGCAGCCCAGCTTCCGCAAAACCGCCCATCCTTTCACTCCCCGTTATTTGCTGGCCGACATCCCACCACCCTCCTCCAAACTCATCCCTGCAAAACGCAAGCGAGCGGTGCGTCGACCTGGCTGGTTTCATCTGCTCAAAAATGCAACAAACGAATAAAATGCAGAAGGCGCGTGAGACATCAGCGCAGAGAGAGGATATGTTCAGCTGTAGCAAATAAAATAAATAAATAAAAAAGTCTGGCTGTTGCACAAAAAAAAAAAAATCAATCCACTCGGTGATTATCGGTGGCATTAGTCCATAATAGTCCATAAAATGTATGAAGTGCAGCAAGACAGCAAGAGGTTTACGCTCGCTTTCCATTGCCAAAACAAGGTACAGCAATTTTTATACATTTCACAGGCTGTCAGGATACGCTGACATGTCCATTGTCAGCCAGCGACACCGTGTCTTTTAAGTCAATACAGGAAAGAAAAACGAATAAAGCCTTTTTCCTCCTTCCTTTTAGATATACGGGGCAATGAATAATTCTCTATCTATGATGACATGGCACATTCCCACTAAATAATCGCACAGAGCGATGCCTTTTGTGCAAAGTCTGTAACCAAACGCATCTGCAAGTCCGCGCTCGGCACCACGGATGGGAATCTCTCGTCCGGTGTTAAGGTGAAGCCGCTAAATTACCACACTGACTTACCTTTCGCGCGCGGTTTTCTCGCCGTTGCATAAACAGCACAATATCTGCCACGACTTCTTATACGTCGTACGGTTTTTTTTTTTTTTTTTTTTTTTTTTTCCCCCATGCGTTGTGGAGGGAGGGGGCGTCAGCATATCTTCACACGGTTATCGCCAGCTTTTACTCTATCTGAAAGAGTAAAAACTCTACGCGCGCACATGGAGACGCAGGCAGAATTCCCGTGTCAGTGCAATCTCGAATTTATTTTTATTACATCACGTTGTTTGTCCCTTAAAAATTTGACTGTGAAAGAGGCCAAACGCAACTTTATGTGGAGTCCCGCACTGCAGCGCTGTACAGTAGGCTGACATATAAGTAATCATCACAGCAAATGTGGAGGATCAAAATCTCTCTAACAGCATCACAGTCATTTGCATGGTGATACAAAATTCAGTATTGATCTATTTATTACTGCAGCTGCTGTCTATGGACATGAAATGAATGCGCTAGACGGGAGGGCGTCGTGCGCCATGCGTCATCCAAAGCTCTTTCAAGTTTGTGGGGGGGAGGAAAAAAAAGGGCCACGGGAATATCTCTCCCCTTCGTTCTGTTCCCTATCATTCCTTCCCTGTTTGAGGAGTATTTAATAGACAAAATGTAATAATTTTGTGTTTCCCCATTCCACAGCAAATGATGTGTAAATGTAAGCCATGTGAGTCAGCGACTTAACTGTAGTTCCCGCAGGGGCCGCCGTGGTGTGCGGGGAGGCCTCTGGGTGAAGAAACAGCTCCATCACGTGGCCACCTCGGTGAGTTGCTTCAGATCTCGGTTTTTTTTTTCCATGTCACAGCTGGGGACAGGGCGGAAAAACGCACAATAAGGCAGCCCGAAACCCTTCGTCTCCAACGTGGACGCGGGGGCCGGCCCTAAACGCTCGGCCTTCGGCGAACGTACGTCTATCGACTCGCTCTTTGACAGAATACTTAGCAGCGCGGCATCTAGGAGGAAGTGCTTTGCATAAGCAACTTAAAGAGAGTGGGTAATACAGCGAAAAACAGAGGTGTTTTTGTTGATTTGTGCCCCTGAAAATAGCAATGCTCATTGGTATTCAAGCCCGCCGATGAAGAGGAGGGTGGAAAAGATCAGCGTACGACACGGGGCGAGAATAATCAATCCCAAATTGTATGCACAACTTGGCCTTAAAGAAATGAGAATTGCGCAGCCTTCCAAATATATCCCGGGATAAGCAGAAGCATAATTTAGCACGCTGAGAATGAGACGCGAGATACGGCTAAGAGAATATATGGTTAGAGTTTCCATAGAAACCCTGGGGTTGCCATCATACAATTTTCTGTGATTAAATATGTATGATTTAATTAACATTGTATTTCCTTTTTTCCCCCCGAATGGCTAAACAAGATCGGCTTCCTGTTCTATCACTCCAATATAATTGCAATTCTAGTAATTACCGAAACATTTTTATTATGGAAAGCAGGGGCTGGAAGAATGGATGGGGATTTAATATTTTCATTGTCAAACGCGCTGTCTGCAGGAGGGATGCGCCGAAAGATGAAAACACCAGGAATGTTCCTCAATACGGCTGCGTTGGTATCAGTTCGCAAAGGCCGTGTGCGGTGATTTTCTGTGCGGGGCGAACGGGGACGACGGCAGGACGGGCCCCGTGTCCCCATGCGTGTGCACTGCAGTTAACCGCGTGCCGGTGAGCAGCTTCTTTCAATAGTAATTAAGCAGTGCAACAGAGCTTGGGATTTGTGTCAGTCGCAACCTAACCGAGTGTGTTTGGCATCAATAGCACCGGGAGGAGAGGATGTGAAAGCACTTGGCATGCCGCACCTCACCCCCTTGCAGGGCAAGAAACAAGACCTCGGGGGGGTTAAAGGGCACAGCGGGTCAACGGCGTACATCACAGGGACCGCACGCGGTAAGTGGTTACCACTTAATTTTATTAACACAGCACAAGATGAGGTACACGGCACTGTGAAGGGTTACAACGTGATTTACTTTCAAGTATGGGGGGGGGCTGTAATGGGGGTGGTGGGGAGGGGTAGCTGTGCCATCCGTTGCCACGAGGGCCCAAGCTGAGGTCCAGCGCTCCAGGGTTGTCCATTTAAAGCGAGTGTGCAAGCACTTGGAGAGCTTCGCCAAGCTAATTGAAAGTGCAGGCCTTTTAAAACAGAGATTTAATAAACCGAACATCAAAGCTGGTCATTTTTCACCAAAGCGCCTCCAGGGAGAGGGGAGCCAAGTTCATTAGAGTCCCTTCTCTGCTTAGGAAAGCCCCGATGACAAACTGTTCCGCAGCTGCAATCGGCCTCACGGAGCTGAGTTTCCGACGCACTAAATATAACTCTGCTCTGAGCGCCATCCTCTTCCTTCGCTTTAAGACACCCGCTCAGATGTTTGAGGGAATAAGATGACAATGCCGCTGTTGAGTTAGTGAAAAATGGCATCTCTACCTCGCCGTAATATTTTTTTTCTTTATGAGACTTGTATTATAAATTAATCATTTTATGGCTGCTGTGTCATTCCCTTCAGTTTACCACACCACAATACCTTGTTGTACTGTGGGGATATTTTGTTTACTTCCTTCGTGGGGGGGCAGGACTGCGGCCCGCAGGTTTGGCGGGGGTGGCTGGGGTTTTGGCAGCCGGGGCTGGAGTGGGGGCCGGAGCTGGGGTGGGAATGGGGATGGAGACCTTGTTGAGCACGACGCGCTTGGGAGACATGGTGGGCTTCACGTCAGGCACCTTGTCGCCGTGCTTGTACACGCTTACGGTGATGTCCACCGCCTCGCCGCCATACTTGTTGTGCACATCCATCGTGTACTTGCCCGAGTCCTCCAGGGTGACACCATTGATGGTGAGGCTTGCGAACCTGCCCGAGTCCAGGGACACCACAAAGTGGTCATCAGGCTCCACCTCTTGGTCGTTCCTGTACCAGGTGACCTGGGGCTTAGGGTCGCCGCACACGGTGCAGGTCAGGCTCAGTGTCTTCATCAAGGGTAAACAGAGAAAGCATTATCATTATTTTTTTTATCATGCACTGCTAATCTAGAAGTTGCTACCTTGCCATTAAAGGTCCCAGGTTTGAATCCCTACTCCTGCTACTGTACCCTTCATTGTGGTACTTATCCTGAATTAGTCCAGTAAAAATTACCCAGCTGTATAAATGGGCAAATCACTGTAAATAGCTTAATACAAATTAAGCTACTTACAATGATGTGCCGATTGAATCGTAACCTACGATTCATAATTGACAAATTAACTGTTCAATTCTAAATGGCCTATCGGCTAAACTAATAAATAAGAACAAATAATCGAAGTGACCTCAAATATTATGTACAGTAATGAAAAAGGACTGTAAGAGGCCATTAATACAGCATGCTGCATAAATGAAGCTGGAAAACTGTGCGCATGCATTGCAATACAACATTATTATACATTTAAATGGGGCAAGTAAGAAGTCTTTTCACAGGTAGTAAATATAAAGTTCCAGAACGAAACTGTTTCAACATTTTTTTCTGCTTTTTTTTTTTTTAAATATCATACATCATTACGATACTGTACATTATTCCAGGGGCTAAAATAAATGAGCCCTACTGCTAAACAGCGCTATAGGAAGTAGCGCTTATCGAGGCGTTCGTATATACGGATGTTTTTTATGTTACAATTCAGGTTAAGCTGCTTTCTCAGAGGCACAGTAGCAGAGCCCTCCTTCCGGCAGGCCGCCTTCAGGTACCCAGGTTGTACTAGTAGCCCCTGTGCTCCCTTGGCTTATCTGTGCTCACTGGAAAGTCTTATTTTAATTGCGTGTCAACATATTTGTCATGTGTAGACACATAATTTTGTTATTTGGGTAATAAATTATTCCCAGCATAGGAATCTAATATGCTATGGCATTCTCCATATTGTTTTGCACTTTGCTGTGATCCCACATGGAGGGTTAACTAGGTTCTTGCAGCAATTACACTATGCGTGCTACATGGTGACATTGACTGCTAGCATTTCATTAAACATGTATGCACCCTGCACCCCGTTCATAAGGCAGATGGCTACTTCTTGTCTGGCTTTCAAAGCAGCCCGGCGAATTTCGAATTTCAAAGCAGGCCGGCATTTCCGGGGAGAAAATACACTGGGTTTACAAGCTGTCAGCTCCAAGGCTAGACTTCAGAGAGCGCCCAACAACCAGTGAGCAGAAAGGGGTGGGGAGGAGGGCAAATTATACATATATAAAACCAGTCATGAACGAACATCAGAGGCTCAGGTGTAACGTCCTGCAGCTGAGGGGCAATTTTGCCATTCACAACCTCCCTCGGAGTAATTGAGATTTTGATGGAGTAAAGAGCCCCGTAACACTACAACGGCGCAGTGAAGTTTCTAGAGTCGTAAATCGGTGCCTGAACTGGGCTGGTGCTCCGCAGAATACAGTACTGCAAACACTCGGGCTTTCTCTTGTGTAGCGGCACTTCTTGCTATCGTTGCTTTGCACGGAGTTCAACCGGGCAAGTCGAAATGTTGGGTTAATGACCAATGAAATGAACAATGAAAGTCCCACACAGACAGTCCATATATTAGTGAGCAGTGAGAATCAAAAAAAAATCTTCAGTCCTATGAAAAGTGTCACTTAAACGCACGAGCATTTGGCACAAGTAAAACAAGCCGAGCCTGTAGTAAAACTGGTAAAATAAAAAGGCACGGGAAAAGCAATGGAAATGACTAACATGCAAAGGAAACAGCTAATTCAAGGAGAAAGTTGTAATTTGCGTATAAACGTTCTGCAAAGGAAGTTGCTGATGTGAAAAGAAAATTATTTACTAATAAATGTATCTAATTTTACATGGATTTACTGCATGTTTACGAATGCACTTATTTTCTATATTGCTTTACTGTTTTCCTTTTCGTTTATTACTTGATGTTCTCCCATGTGGTTTTTCTTTTCCAATTTAATTCAACGATTAACGCATTACCCGTTTGTTTTTTACATGGCACTCCTAGCCCTTTGTGCATTATGAGTGTAAATGGGATCTCACCTTCTTCTCCATGATAGTAACAACATCCGGCAAGCCACCGACCACTTTGCCACGGTCTGAGGATTTAAACATGAGACCGTTAAATTTTGGAATCTAATTACTTGAGCGGAAGCCAAGCTTTAGGTGCCGTCACTGCTGCCTCAAAGTACTCACTCTTTTCTGCAAACGCCTCGGCTCTGGAAGACACAAGAGGAGAGGTGCATTGTGAGCGGACTCCACCAGCCCACTGTTCGCTCAGCAGAAAAGATTGACGTGCGACTCAGGCACTACGCATTGTGCTGCACTTTCTAAAGTAGTTCAAAACAGTTTTTATAATTTTTTTCTAAGGCTGATAAAAATTACTCCAGGTCCCATAGCAATGAACAGTTAAAAGTGAGAGGGATTACAGCAATGACTGCCTTACTTGAGCCTTTGGAACTCCATATAGGCGTTATCATAGGCTGCAAAGAGAAAGACATGCAGATTATAAATAAACCATTTTATACATTTGGCAGCAAATATGCTGTATACTTCACTTATTACATTTTTTATGTGGCAACTTCTGGTCCGCTTCTTCTGCATTTATTTCAAAACCAGGAATACGGCACAGCTTTATTTGTCAGTATTTGAACAGCATTGTTTTCTCCTCGGCTTTGTCCGAAATAGATTGTAATTTTTTTCTGCCATCAGTCAGGAGGTGTCAGAGAACGGCTGCAGATTATGTTTGTCCTCAAACAGAGTGTTAGCTGACTGGACTCTGTGTCTGGTCATGGGGGGGGGTGGCGTAGGACTGCCGGGGGCACCTTTGAGACCCGCATTATTTTGCACAAAGATCTGCCAAGGACCGCTGGTCAAGTGTACACAGGTGCAGAAGCCGGTCTTCCCCCTTTCAATTACTGTGTTGCAGGGACGTTCTGCAAGACAACAGCGTCAGGTCGAACACTTCCTGCTCTCGAGCCGTCACCTCTCAGAGGACCGGTGCGACAGGCCGACTGTGTGTACGCAAGATTATATTTGCTCACCGGTTATGTCTCATTAACTCCGCAAGGTCAGAGAAAGACTGAGATCTTGTGCAGCTTTCCAAATATCTTGAGCGACTATAAAAATAAACTTGAGTGTGATTACGTCAATAAATAAGCGCTTGTAAAGGTCTGTTAAGTGTGCCTTCAACCAAGGCGGGAGAGGTGAAGAAGTCTGTTGTGGAAAAGTATATTCCTGCAGTGATTAATGTTGAAGAGGTTTGAATTAATGGAGAGAAATTCAAAAACAACACCCTTTCCAGGACAACCTTGTCTCGGTAGACCACCGACGGGCTGCGGAAGAGGCAGCCAGCATTGATCCTGAAGGAGATTGAGCAGGTTGTACAGAATGCATTTTAATGAGCTTCTCATTTATACCTTAAGCACTAGGTCAACTGACCTACTATCCAAATAATTATTTAAAACAAAGCAACTGGGAGTGAAAATAAAACAAAAATCAGCATAGACCCAGGTTCTAAAGGACCTTGAGGACAGCCAGATTTTGCCCATGTCATCAGCCCCCATTCTGTTTCACAATTTCTTACACAGCAGGCGTCAGCTCTTGCTAAATATATATATTTTTTTTTTTTTTTTTTTTACCCCCAGCAATGTCTGTGTAAAATTTTTTGTCATAGGAAAACGGATCATTTGTCTTTGCTCGCCAGATGTAAGTGCACACAGCTGGCGGCAACGATGTGATTTTACTGAGCCTTCCTTTATGTGCCATGTGCTGTTCCTGCAAAAGATTTCTGCATAGCGATCTGAATTTCTGTTTGGTCAAAATAAATCAGCCATTTAGTAGATGAGCTTGCCTTGTCCGGAGAGCTCGAGTTCACGAGTGTATGTCTTTTCCTCATCCACGATCTCTATAGCGTAGTGGCCCTTGTCCTTCTCAGTGGGCTCGATGATCTCCATGCTGGCCCTCTCTGGGGTACCACCGATTCTCAGCCTCCCTGAAGCCGAGAGTTTGCTTCCACTGTAAATAAGACCGAAATGTACAAGACGTTCAGATGTTCTGCAAATAAATAAGATTCAAAAATGCCAAAAACAGCAATGACAGCCCACACTTTCTGATCTAATCCACCACAAAATGATTCAAACTGTCTGTATTCCTGAATTAGTGAACAGACTGAGGACTAAATATTCAAAGCTTCTCCACCCATAGCACCATTGTAAGGTGAATACATTTACAGCACGGCCAGTATTTGGAAAGGTCAGTCTAAGCTTTGAATGTGGTGAATACAAACAAGAACTGAGGACGTATGATAAAAAACCATTAAAAACCACCGAACGTGAACTTCACCTGTTTGTATTTCAAATGTGTTTTTTTTTTTTATGCATTTAGTTTCATTTCTAGTGATGCTATAGGGATGACAGCATGGATTTTTTAACCTTTTTTCTGCTCTTAAAATTTGCTATAAAAATGTCCAGAACAACAGTAATGAATTTGGGCACAAACCCTAGCTTAATACTCCACTGGCTGCCACTCACTGGGGACCAAAAACACATGCTGTGTCAAGAGGCATCAATCAAAGGGCTGTGTTAGCACGCACAGTGAAAGCTGCTTCCTCCCTCTGCAGACTGCACACTCGAGGAAAGACCCAGAGCCCTCTCTTCTGCACATTTACACGGGGATTAGGGGAACTATGCATGTTAGCCTGAAATGGGCTCGCATTATATTCAGCATGCTGCTTTCACCACTGACTACCCTTGGACCCCAGGGGAAGTTTTTCCCCCTCTTCTAAGTAGGTATGCTCCTTTATAGCTAAGGAGCCTCATGGCAAAACATTAAGCAAACGGTAAGTCCGACAGACTTGCTTTTCGCGGCGAGATTATGGTTTAAAAAGAAGCAGCCATGAACAGCAATCGCAATGATGCTTTTTTTAATATCGCTTGAAAGCCTCATGGAAAAGCGGTGCAATTCTGAGAACCAGGAATCGTGTTTACACGTCGGGCAATGTCACGCCTTGGGATAGATCCTCGCATGGATCTCGACTGTGTAAACACGGGGTGTAATTTTTGGTTTCTCTGCAGCCGTGAAAGGGAGAAGTGAAGACAGCAGAGTGTCTGCATACTTGTGGAACCAATAGATCCTCATCTCCTCTGTATAGTATTTCATACTGCACTGGAGTCTGATGCCTTCTGCAGTGCACTGGATTACCAGCGGCCCCGCCGATGATCCTAAATCAAAGAGAATAACCTTCAAAAAACGTGTGATTGCCAGGAATCACACAAACTTCATGTGCATACATTTCTTACAAATAACAGCTACAATTCAGAATCATCCTTGGGTTTTCAGTTACCGCTTACCGGAGACCTTTCTGGTTCTGTATAGGCCCACTTCTGTACACTTAAAGTATGTTTAAAGTACATTAAACATAAAAAATATGCATGTAGTACAAGAGTAATATATGCATTACAGCCTGAATAATAGTCCTATTTTCAGATCCCAGTACAAATAATACACCTAGGCTCAAACTGAAAAAGATTTCCAGTGCAGATTCCCTGTCGAAACTGTAGCTTGGACCAAAATTAGGCTTAATCTGTGTCCAAAAAACCAGACCTTGGGGATATTTGTATGAATGCTTAAGAATTAAAAATTACGCTTTTTGTGCTGCTGCCAGAGCTCACTTTTTTAGCTTTATTTCTGTGCTTCCAAAAACAGTGAATAAACCCAGAGAACTGTCCTTGAGTTTTCCAAGGCAGACACATAGAACTTTTGTGAAACAAATTTATTTTACTGCATGCAAATGAATATGAACAACTGAATAGCTGCTACAGTATTTACATTATATTGACCAAAACAATCTAATGGCAAGCTACACTGCCTGGCCTAAAAAAGTCACACACTGTAATATTTGGTTGGACCGCCTTTAGCTTTGATAACAGCACGCATTCGCAGTTGCATCGCTTCGATAAGCTTATGCAATGTCACAACATTTATTTCTGTCCAGAGATGGATTCATCTTTCCCCAAGATCTTATATTGATGATGGGAGTGTCGGACTGCTGTGTAAAGTGTTCTCCAGCACATCCCAAAGATTTTCAATGGAGTTAAGGTCTGAGCTCTATGGTGGCCACTCCATGTGTGAAAGTGATGTCTCATGCTCCCTGAACCACAATTTGAGCCCGATGAATCCTGGCATTGTCATGTTGGAAGGAAAAATCCATTGATAGAAAAACCTGGTCATTTAGTATATTCAGGTAGTCAACTGTCCTAATTTTTTGGGCACATAACATTGCTGAACCTAGACCTGACCAACTGAAGCAACCCCACATCATAACGCTAACTTAAATCCAGGTGGTGACGTTTTTTTTTTTTTTTTTTGGCCAGGCAATGTATTATATTATTATAATAACCCATCCAAGCTGTTGAAGCATCTGTAACAATTAAATTTAGAATGGAATACATACCAGCAATGCGGGAGAGGTCATTGATGATGCCATCAAATACTGCAACAGAAAAGTTATCACACTAAATAATAATTCTATATAACTGATACAAATAAACCAGGTAAATTCCTTGGTAGGGAATCGAATTTAAAAAAAAAAAAAAAACAAAACGAACCTTTGCCAGAGACGTCAACCTGGGACACATCTTTCCCCCGATCATCACTGATTGTTGCTTTGTAAATGCCCTGGTGTTTCTTGGAGAACTGCAGAACAAAAGCGTGTTTTGTTTTGTGCAATTCTTGAGCAGTATGAAACAGTAGTGAGGTTCCCTGCAAGGAACTCAGGAGTTGCACCTTGTTGAATGCTACCAAATGGAAAAAGTGCCATCATTTATTAAGAAGTTAAATTTCCACAAGTATTATACAACAGATCTTCATTGCACATTCCATATACGGCTCTTTCTAAAATCATGATTTGGGACCTTGTACTGTAACTGTACATTGCCTTATTGTATGGAGTGCTGTATAAGATGCTTTTCTTTTCTGAGATGTGACCTCTGACTTTTCATGTATGAGCTGGAGAATCTTTCAATCTGTTCACAGTTAGCGATCACCAGCTAAAGTAGACATGCAGGGTCGCCTTCGTGGTTATCACAGAGAAGTCATGACAGAAGCTCAGAGACCACAGTCACAGGTCATCCTAGTTTTGCCTGCTTTTATCGCAAGCATAGGTTTACTTTTGTTATGTGTTACAATATTGCTATAGCACACCGTTATGTGCTTGTGCTCTTATCACTTAAAAGGATTTTAAGTGACCGTGTTTCAACTATAACATTGGCAAGTGGTAAAGTTGTTATTTAAAGCAACTTAGGATGCTCCAACTGTACCAAGACAGAAACCTGCCTCCTTGAAAACCAAAGGCAGCAGCTCTAACTGCTACTCCACCTGCTGCCTTATCACCTGTAACTCTCCAAGACAAAACCATCATTACAGGAAATATGAATCAGCATGATTTTAGGAGCCCGCATGACTGACAAACCAACCAAAGCTAGTTGATATCTTTGGCATTTGCTAAAGCAAATAACACAGCCTCTGTAATTTTATATGATACCCATGACCTTTCACACATACACATAACACCATCAATGTAACCATAAATTTATATGACTGCAGATACACCAATAACCTTTTTTAAATGTGAAGTTCGGGTTTATATTGGTATAAAAACAGAAGCACGCATGTTACCAGGGGAAGCGGGAGCTTGCACAGTCCAGACGTTAAATCAGGCTTCACTTCAGGGATGACTTCCTCATCAGTCTTGTACCAGTGGAACACAGACTCCTTCTTCAGATTAGCCACCTGTGGGAGCCAAGGGAAAAAAAACACAAGAACCGTTGGCAAAGCGCAAAAAGTTGAGCGCGGGGTTGTCGCGGAAGACGTCTCTGACAGTTGTAGGCCATGTTAAAATTTTGCCGTTAATTTAAATGAGCGTGATTGATAGCTCCTGCCACAGTGCGGAATGAATCACTGGTAAATCCCGCGCTGACGGCAACCCTTTCCATTACCTTGCAGACAAGTGTGACGGTGCAGTCGTCTCCCACGTGCACAGACAGGAACTGCGTGAAGTGCGGGCCTGGAAGGAATGGAGCAGTAAACATTTATACTTACAACTGGATTAAATACAACCAATTTCAAATAATTGAATTTTTTTTATGGATGAACATATATTACAGCTTTTCCAAACATATTTTTAGAATGGAACAATAACAATGTGTGGCAGAAGTGGCAAAGTCACACTTATCCTTTCTTAACAACTTGTCATATTTATGAACAAAATACATTTTTGTTTAATTTACAAAATGTACAATAATAAATTGATTAGCACTATTTGCTATTGCTCCATTTTGCGATGGCTGTCTCTTATTTTAGCCCGTTGAGTCATCATAATAAATTGCCATACATTTTTCACTTTTTAAAACAAATTGTTGGATATTTTATATTTGTTATCCATAAATTAGACTGTTATTTCTGTGTTCTGCCTATCATTAAAGGTATTGTTAGTCCATTTTGCATTACGTTGCTCAGACACAGTTTTCAGGCTCCTTTTTTTAATCTACACTCCTTCACTGACGTCTTACAGCGCTGTTACATTAAGAGCCCCATTTCTCAAGAACACATCTAGAGCGCTAATCCAGGGATTGCTGTGTTGCACAACGTATATCAGGTACGTTTCAAAGCCTGGTTGCAAGATGATCAAAACTATTATCCTTGTATATCACCACACATTGTAAATGAAGTCTGCACGAAAATGTGGGGTTTGCGATATGGACATAGGTAAGCAAAACATAAAACGGATATATTATAGAAAGGGAAATATTGAGTTGTGCTAGTGTTTTGGGGATGGAGTCATTTCTCTTTGGCATTGTCATGCTAATACCTTCTTTTACCCTGATGTACTCCCGCCTCTGGTACTCAGCCTTTGCCAGAGCAGACTTAAAAGCTGAAAGCAAACAAAAACACAACGTCAGTGCCGAGTGAACAGGGATGTGGACTGCGATGCAACCCCCCCCCCCTCAAGTCCTCACCCCAACCAAGGGGGCTGCATAATGAGAACATCAGCTGAAGGGCCCTCACCATCTCCAATAAGAACCAGGGAGGACTGGTTCTTGGCCTTGCCATCCTGGATCTGCACGGCATAAGTGCCCTCGTTCTCTAAGGTGAAATGATCCAACACCATCTCAATGACACCAGTGGAGATGTCGTGACTCATCTTGTATTGCTGGAGATGCACGGGAAACAGACAAAGCTTTGCACTGGATTCCTCATTTCATTTGGCTCCTCAGAGTAAATTTTGGAACGTGCATCTTTCTATATCCTACGTGGAAGGAAATTTTCTCCCACACTGAGCATAAAAGTAAACAATCTGCATAGTAATAGTCCCATAGTAATCCTCTGCAGATAAAAGGTTAGATTATTGTCTATGAAATCTGCAAGTCTTATAGCAATTCATCTAGTTATTGTGTTACAGTGTGTATTTAACTTATGATGCTAATGCACCTAACTTTGTGCAAGAATGCGGGTATTCTCTACATACGGGTGAAATGCATCCATGAAAATTGGCTCGTAAGGTGAAATCTCGGATATGCAAGCACCATTGCGGCATGAACTTTGAAAAGTTATTCACAAGGGTAAAAGATCAGCCTCATATTTTGTCGTTACTTGGTAAAAAGGGTATTAAATAATTTCACTTGCGTATGTGAAAACTTGTAAGTGAAAGACTCGTATCTCAAATGACACATGCAAATGTAGTAAAAGCTATAATAGTAACTTTACACTGGAATGAGCAACTCAATTACATATATACTGAATCTAAAGCTATGAAAATGACAATGGAATCCTGCTGTACCAAAACAGATGAAGAAGAAGAAGCTTAAACTCCTACATGAGTATTCTGAAGATATCAGAAACAGGATGACAGTTTATAGAGTACCTCGCTGTTTACAACTTCCTTGCTGTTGGCAAAGAATTTGTAGGTGACAGCAGATGAGATGCTCTCAGCTTGCACCCAAAAACGTACGCGACCCTTCTCCACTATCTTGTAGGCCAGCTCAGACTTCAGAGGAATGACTGGAGAGGAGGGAGAGGGAGAAAAGAAAGACAAAGAATGGTGAAGTGAAATTTTTATAGGAATCTCACAGGGATGTGAGCAATTGTAGGGCTCAGTGATTAACATTCACATATTCAACATACTACAATACTAAATACAATTAATATCTATCTGTCTGTCTGTCTGTTTGCCTGTCTGTCAGTCTGTCTATCGTTTATATTTATTCACTTATTCAACTTTTGATGAATGATTGTCGTAAACTCATAGACCTTTTAAGAAAAATCCCCGCCAACCATAGCTTATGCATATTGCTAACCAAAGTTCAGTTCTGAAAATCATGCTGTCTAGTATGTCTTGCTATGTTCTTGTAATAAGGCACAGATAAACACAAGTCTGTAAGGTATCTGTGAAGACTTGGACAGCGAGAATGAGCACTTACTCGGGTTTCTGATTTCATAGCTTTCAGCCAGAATTTTTTCCATGGCTACAAAAAAAATCAAAATGTTTCAGGTCAATGAACAACAAACAATGTCAGGCACAAAAAAATAGACTATAGTAGCATTAAATGATGCATATCCAAATCCCACCTTCTTTAGCAATACGATAGCTTGCAGAGACACCACTGGTCTCAGTAACAGAAACAGAAAAGGTTCCAATATCTTCCATGTCAGGGTTCTTGAAAATAAGCTTGGAGCTAGAAGGAAAAAAAAAATCAGGCTAAAATAATGCATTAGAGGTCACAATTGCAGTGCGCCTCTCATAAGATAATGTAATATTTGTGCGTACACTACAGCAGACATGCATGTGAAGTATGTGTTGCTCACTGGTTGCCTTCTGTTTTGATGACTATTCCTTTGGAGAAGTCTGTGATTTCTTGGTAAGATTTCTTCCAGATGAACTTTGACTTTTCCGACATCTCACAGCTCTCAAACAGCATGTAGAGGTCTCCAGTGTCCTTGTCCACACCGCACACAATCTCTTTAGTGCCTTAAGGTTCAAAACATGAGGAGCTGTTCAGTCAGCAAGGATGGATCCTTGGTCCCAGTTCTGTGAGTTTAAAACTCACTGCATTTTTATCAGTCGCTTGAAGAGACCCAACTTCTCCACTGTTTTTCAAATTCTATCATACTATCTACGCTAGCTACTAATGCTTCTTAATGCTCCCTTGTGTGACTCAACACTGCTCCCTGCTGGTTGCTTGCTGTCATGCAGGACTTTCTGTCAGGGCTCCACACCTCCCCCACTACCATCGGTGGGCATCCCTAGATAAGTCAACTTCTGCTCCATCTGTTTCCCTCCCACTGCTTCTTATCTTCTCCAACGCAGGCAACTCATCTTCTCAGCCACTATTTGAAAAGCCCGCTCTAGCGGTTCCCTGGCCACACACACCGCTCTTTTGTAGCTACTAAATCTCTGACAGCTAATTTCACTCCCACTTTACATCAACTCTCCAACACAAACAACTTCCATTTTGCACACTCCGCTTGTGTATCCATGTTGAGTCTTTGTGACTAAATAGTTTATTCTTATTCACTCGGTTTTCATTTTTTTTTATTTTTTATTTTTTTTAGCCCAGCTAGGTTTTTGATCTTCTTGGCTGTCTTTGTGCAAAAACAGAACCGTTATCTTTATCTGTTGTTGGAAGCATTCAGTCAAATGACAGAGCTATTCATTTGGCTATGATTTGTGTCACTAGGCGGACATCTTTTCTATGTATCCCAAATCGAACCGTAAATTTATGACTAAAAACGCTCTCCCGGATTCACTAAAGTAAACGAAATTGTAGTATTTCTAGATGTTATGCATTTCTATAAAAGTGCAGTACTATTTGGTGAAACATTTTGCTTGCAACAGTTAAGTAAGTGGTCTCAGCACTAACAGATGTTGGTATTTATGATTTTTTTTCTACCGTTTTCCATGTGTTACACAAAACACTCTAGTAGCTGCAAGCTGAGTACTGAAAAATGTTCCAGAATGCCAAGCAGCTGAAACAGGCATGTTGCTGCTGCTTAGTCTGTCTGTACCTGACAACGCCTTGATGCACACGGAGTCCGAGAAGGCAGAAGGTTTGCCGACACCATGCGCATTCTGAGCACGCACCCTGAAGACATAGGACTGACCTTCTTCCAATTTACAGACCTGGAAATATCACACACACGCACACACACACATTCAGACATTTCTGCATTCAAAGTCTCCACATGCCATAAAACCCCCCATCAACGGGACATGAATAACTTTCATAAATCTGCATTCATTACTTTGACAAAATGATGGTTCAAACAATTCAGCCATCCCCTCCCAGAAAAAAATCATGGCCCAGTGTATCGTCATCTTACTATCTCATGTTATTTTGTCCGGGATTCATACCTTGAGGTAACAGTGGCTGACGGCTGTCTCGTTCACGGTGGTCCATTGGTCCGAACCCTTTTCACACTTATCCACAAAGTAGCCAGTAACAGAGCTGTGGCCCGTGTACACAGGGGCCTTCCACTCAATGACCACAGAGTCGTTCCTCACCTCACAGAAGGTGACGTCATAAGGTGGACCTGTAAGTCATCAAGATCTCATTTGACCCTAAGCTGTACCTCTGAGAACCTGTAGACCTTTTAATAAAATTTTACATGCCTTTCCCAGACATGCATCAGTGCAGGTAAACTTGGGAAACATGCTGTCTTTACTCAGTCTTAAAATGCCATAGATTATATTGTAAGCGTCCTGTGTTTTAACTTTTTTTTTACTTATCAGTTTATTATCATGTAAACCTTTTGAAAACAGCACTAAGGAGTGCAAATTTATATTAAATTCAATGTGTGGTGCTACCTATGGACATAACTGAAGAAGTAAACAAAGTGGTACACAGGCAATTACATCAGCAAATCTAAAATGCTATCAATTGTAAAATTATTATTTAAACTTGTAAAAATTTGGAAAATGTGCATCTAAGAATTGAGGTAAGATGCTACATTTATTTGAATATGCACATTTTGAGGGCTTATTGAAAAGTTTTGAGATACATGTCCAGGTTAGCTGTAGCTGTAGGGTGGTGGGAGAGGTGAAAGCCTATTGACTGTACACATGCAGAAGTGTATTGCTTATTTTGGAATCTCTTTATTTCCCCTACATTTACTATTTGTAAGTTGCTTAGTAGGTAAGGCTATCGCAAGAAAATGACAAAATTTGTTTTTATAATTTCATCTATTGAGAATCCTTCCTTTAGCTTCCAGCAAGATGTGCAGTGGTCAAATACCCAAACCGTTAGTGCCATGCATTCCCTTACCTGATTCTGCCATGTCCCAGGGCTCACAGAGGAAGGGTTTGCTGGTCTCCGATGGTGCCCCAAGTCCTGCAAGACTGGCTCCATGAACCCTGAACTCATACAGGGCACCAATCTTCAAGTTATCCACCTACATTTGCAGAGGAGAAGGTAAACCAAAAGCTGCACAAAATTTGCATATCAACACTAATACATTATTAATGTCATTCCCAATCTTTTTCTGCAACAAACTGGCAAGTAACTGAAGGCCTCTTCACACTAAAGGATGACACACGACCAATTCTGGCCTCTCCAAAAAAATTTAAATGGAAGTAGAAATATATGTCTTTCAACTTTATATTATTTATTCATTCATTCATCCATGAATTTGTTTTTAGCCTCTGAATTATACGTGTATTCTTCTACGCTTGGATTCAGCACAAACCTCTACGGTGTTGCCTATCAGGTGAAAGTACCTTGAAAATTCTCTCATTTGTTGGCTTGACATTGACCTCCCTCCACCGGTCATGGGACACCTCGCGCTTGTCAACGTAGTAGTTGGAAACCTCAGCTCCCCCCGAGCGCTTGGGCTGGTTCCAGCTGAGAATCATGGATGTGCCATCGCAGTAGAGCAGGGCAATGTTGTAGGGGGCAGAAGGCTTTTCTGAAATGAAGACCGGTGGACCTCAGTGGGCACTTAATGTAACTGACTGCCCTTGATATGCGAAATCTGGAAGGTCCCCTGATTTACTGCCACAATGGCCCAGGGCACATGGCTATGTCTACATGACAAACATTAGACTTACATTTCTTCATGAAGCTGACAGGATTGTCAGTGTTTATTTTTTACTGGGTTAATTATAATTATTTGCCAATTTAGAGCTGGCTCATTTTTTTTTACAGCATCAGTTTAGTGCAGGTCTCTTGGTGTAGGCTATTTCCGAGGATGCGGGGACTCAAACCTGTTTGTTGGATTGCAAGGCAAAGCCTCTAAACACTATACCACCTGCTTCCCCCAAACACTAGCGAAGACAGACATGTGGAGCTCTAACCCGAATGTGATTGTGTGATTGCTATTAGTCTTTCTCTTAGTCAGGTCTAACTGGTTGGCGTGGTACGCATTGTGTTTCTCCCACATTCTTGCTTGGCTCCTTGGGGCCACCTTTTAATAAGAAGAGATTTCCCAGTGTCCTTAGGAGCCATCTGTGTTTGCCCTCTTGCATTGCTACTGACTGCACCACTGGGGTTTTCCCTCATAACGGAGATTGCCCTGAGCAACCCAGCTTTGGTGTTTGATGGCTTCTAACAGCTGCCCGAGGCAGCTCGTGTGCTCAAACTCCCTGAAAGCAAGGTAGGAAATAATTTTTCGCATTCTGTTTTAATTGTTTGCAAGGCCCTGCTCAGTGATATATTGTCTTTTACAGATGCTGACTATCTTGGTGGCTGCTTTTTTTGCTGGCTTTCTGTTTTGTTTAATTTTATTCTTTGGATTTTGACTTTCACATATGTCACATTGTTTTTAATCTGTGTGCTGAAACCTTGCTGAGAGCGTGATTTGTGGTGCGGACTGTTCAGATACAAATCTGCATTCAGCTACAACACTGAATCGCGTTTACCAGTGCAAAGCACCAGGAGTCCCGTAAAACACTGCACTGTGCAATGTGGAGTTTACCAAGGTTCTTTTAACAGTTTTCTTCCTGTCTGCAGTCCACATCGCTGAGGTAGCTCTGGGAATCTTCTGTTGTACAAATTTTTACAGTTTTCACTGATTTTACTGTTTTAAGTCTCTCTCTTCTAGCACAGATGTAAACCCAGTGTTTACGTGTTTGGAGACGCATGTGCTAAACATCAAATTGGACTGTGTGTTTAAACTGTCATGGTTATTACATGGTGTGTTTTTTATTGTAGAGTGAGGGCACACTGTTTGTATATAACTGCACTTACGGACAGCTTTTTCGCTCTGCGCTGAATACTAGTCGATGGTGGTCCTAAATGGTTGTGCATTTTAACTTTTTACTTGATTCTGAAATTAAGGTCTCGATGTATTTCTACTGTATATAAGAAAACATTGGGTTACAATAAACAGAAGGGTCTACTGTAAAGTCAGGTCTTTGCTTCAATTATTTGATACAAAAACCTTAGGGAACTGTTTTATTGTGGAATTCATGTATGCAGTTTCCCTATTAACTATTTTCCAGAGCATAATTCCCAGGGTGACGTGGTCAGGCTAAGCATATGAACCTGTTTTTACTGTAATTCTGTTATTTATGCTACAGTATGTATCAGTGTGGGATCCACGTATGCCAAGTATTATTTCTCCTCTCATGCACTTGCCCAGGTACCCCACAACACAAGCAAAAAACTACATTGTTTTTAACAGAGCAGCCGGAAATGTAAGGACTACCAACGTAAGGGAGACCCTAGGCTTGCTGTATGTCCTGATATGCATGATACCCGCGACATTCAATATAGGGCAAAAGTTCATTCCTGGAAACCAAAAGAATGCTTAATGATGCCAGAATTAATCCTGGTTTTCTCTCCTGTCTGGCATGTGTATATATAATTCTCCCAAATTGCATGTCGTTCCACATTTATGAAAATTTGAACAGTCTTCACCAAATGATTTCAGGTGAAATGAACAATGGATCACTGTAGAGTACCACAGGTGGTGGCAGGTTTCATCACATTCATCACTCCCCCATGCAGGGCACATGCCCAAGGTGACCAATTTCTCAAACTGCAGAACCCTATGTACAGCTGCTTTGTGAGAAAAATGGCCATTTGGTCCAAAAGCTAGGAGTTCTCAGCACTTACCAAGAGCGGCCTGCACGGACAGAGGTGATGACTCCTGGGACTCCTCGCTGAGCCCTAGCTCATTGATAGCTTGCACACGGAACACATATGTCTCCCCTGTCTTCAGTCCATAAACCACAAACCTGCAAAGATTCAACAGACCCTAGTTACAATACTGGACCCCAACCTATAGTCGTAACTCAAATGAGGGTTGTCGGACAGTTTAAGAAAATTATTACATTATTGCTGAAATAGGAATTAAAGTAGAATACATGTGGATAATATAGCATCTATGTATATGTAATATATACAGTTTTACCAGTGTATTTGGTACCCCCTTACCGTCACAGAATTTGTATATCCCATTAAGCAACGTGATTGTGGTGTGTGGTATAAATCAGGAAGATCAGTATTTCTAGCACCAGTTAGTGCTCAACAAACAGACAGGCCACAACCAACTCAATTACATTTGAATTCAATAAATTCAAACATGACAGCAAGTTTTCATTGCTTCAGTGGCCTGCGCCATCCTCAGATCTCAGCCCTATCTGGCACCCGGGATGAGGTGGTGAGAGTTGTTTGTGGCAAGACTGCAGCCATCCAATTTTTAGCAACCATGGAATGGAATCATCTCTGTTTGGTATAACATTTCTGCACTAGGCATCTAGGATCTTGCAGAATCCAGCATGAAGGCCAAAGGAGGTGCAGTGCCACTACACAGGTGTACTTGACAAACTGGCAGCTTAGTGTTATGTTTGTCTGTTCATGTCCAACACTTATATATCAAGCAGCTCAACAAGGAACAAGTTAAGGAGCACTCTTATCCAAGTAAAGTGCTGTAGATGGTGATGTAATATGAGTAAACTTCAAGGCCCATTTTTGTTTAATAAGTCTCATTTTCATGTTAAGTAGTGTATTTAAGCCAATTAAAAACAATTAAAATTTTTAAAAAATCATTATTAAGTCATTCAAAGCTATACAAATAAGCACAATATAATAAAATGATTGCTATGGAAACTCCATTTACCAGTACTTAGGGTCAACATTCCAAGACTATATTATTATATTATAATGGCATATTATTATTATTATTATTTTTTTTTAATATCAGATATAGATGTATAAAGTGTATATACTGTATACTAAAATATATATAATCAGGCTGGGTGGTATTGTAGTTTTTAAGCTTACACTGCCACATATTTACTAGCATTTACCACAGTTTATATTTTTGTTTAATTCGAGTGCTGGCTTCATACTGTTTAATTCATATCGTGTTATTGATCCCAAAGCTGCCCAAATGCTAAACACACTGTTTAATACACGTTAAAGCTTGAAACCTTTGTTGGATGGAGTACCATATTGTTAGAGTAACTTTACCACACCTGGTGTCCTTGTTGGGCTTGTGGTTGCAGGAGACCCAGTCATTTGTGCCCTTCACACAGCAGTCAATGTAGTATCCAATAAGGTTGTTGGGGACCTTGGGTGGGGCCCACTGCACAAGAACGGATGTTTTTGTGTCCCTTGTGGAAACCACTTGACCAGGGGCCGAGGGAACACCTAGTAAACACAAAGCAGAATTATAGGTCCAAACAGGTCAATTCAAAAAAACCACACAAAAACTTTTAATACAAAGTAAAAAGTGGGAGCTTTTTATTGTAAACTCCCAAACAACTGACAAGCTGTTTAGTTAATTAAGAGCATGAATCTCCTCCAAAGAAATTTTCTCTGGGGAAAATTTGACAGATAAGACCCAATTTTGTTTGAGCCTACGCTCACAGTGTTGCTCAGCAAAAAAGTCTTTTCCTCTACCTTTACTGTCTCTGAAAACAAAGGTTTCAGTATAATTATAGAACAGATAAAATAGAAAAAAAAATCTTTCTCATCCCTTTATCGCTGCTTTTAAAAACTACAAATCAGCTATGTATTTCCACGCTAAATTTAGGGAAAAGAAACAAATTGGAGTGTTTCGCTTTAACTGGAAAGAATTAAAAAGTGTTAACTATAAGATCACGCATGTGTTCATAATCTGTTAAGTGTGGTGTATACTTTATGTCCTAGCTGATGTACCGGTGTTGCCCAGGTAAAAAGAATAAGTGCAGAGGTGGAAAGGTAAATAGTAATAATGTGATATATCACTAAAATGTACAGTATTATTCTTAAAGTTAGTTATTGTACCCCCCTAGCACTACCTGTCACCAGTTTGGGTCAATGATCTTTTCAGGCATAAAAACAAAAATGGGTCTGATGTGTATGTTACATCACCAAAATGTAATACCTTTAAAATTGTTCAATGTAATATATTTGTGTGTATTGTGTTTCAGTGAGGAAATGTGTCAGTGTGTCCATGCTCCTATGTGTGTTGAGCATTATATAGGACCAAACTTTATTATCATTTAATATGTGCATGTCTGAGTGAGAAACTGCATCAGCATGAGTGTACAGTGTGTGCCATCCTCCTCCATGGATGTATGTGTGCAACAAGAATATCTGTGACCATGACAGTCTTTACCTAGGCTATGTGTGCTTTCACTATGCGATGTGCTTGTATGTCAGTGCACCTGTTTTTAAAAACCTTGATAGACCTAAATCTTAAATTTAGATAGTAAGCAGCCATTTTAGAATTTGATAAACTTATCTACACAAAAACATCAGAGAGAGAGAAGCACCACTGTGCCAAATTAAAGTCTACTGTATACGTGTATACAGAACATACAGACAAACAAATTGAGTTTCATGTATTTTCTGTGTGGAACTTCTGAATTATTATTATTATTATTATTATTATTATTATTATTATTATTATTATTATTATTATTATTATATAACAACAAGTTGGACATAAACAGGCAGTACTGGTATATGTTTTTTTTTTTTTTTTTTACCACGCAGCTCCTGGGTTTTAATGGGTCCAGTTGGTTCAGACGGCTCACTGGTGCCGTACATGTTGGCCGACAGAACACGAAACTGGTATTCCTTCCCCTCGGCCAGGTCAAACACAGCGTAACGTGGAGATCTCACCGGCACTTTGGTGTTCACTCTCTGCCAAGAACTGCTGCCCACCAGACACTGGGAAGGTACAGGTTGCATTAACACATCATCTGTGAGGAACACAGCATTGTACAGCATGGAGAAGAGTAGCATGGATTTGTGTGACATGATGGTGCATCAGGAAACTGAACAAAGAAAAATATGTTAAGATCCAGAGGTTTTGGACATTTGAAAGACCTCTTATAACAAAAGCAAACAGTTTAGCTAAGGTTGGGGTGTGGTTTAAGAACTGTGACATATACCTAGAAAGCAAAGTGCAATTTTATTTCAAGCAAAGCATGGGTGTCAGCTGTTGAACATTCAAATCCTTTCCCAAGTCATTCACTGCACCTTCTTGTTCCCTGTTATTCATAAACTAGCACACTAAGACAAAGAGTGTTTTCTTCCAGGTAAGCGATGAAGTGCCAGACTGAGGTATATACTCTGTGAAGGGAACCCACTAACTTTAAGGTACCAACAAAAAGTTGTGCAAAAAATGGAGAATACGAGGACAATGTAAGGATTCTGCAATAATGCTTTAACTGTTTTACACTGTTGCCTGCAGCGCCAGTTGTGCATGTGTGTATAAACTTTGTCTGCCCAAGTTGCTGTGACACAGGTCCAGACCAGTCTGTTTAATTCTTGCTGTGTTATACCATTGTTAACATGGGCACTCCCCTGTCCTTATGCACAAAAGAAAAGCAGGGTGCTCTTATGTCTTCTGTGGACTAAAGGTACATCTGGCACACAAGTTTGTTATTGACCTTCAGCCTATTTCCAGCTGGGATTCTGTTCTGGTTACACTGAGTATTTAGTACATGAGGTACATTTTTATGGTCAAAAGTATGTGGACACCTGAGCATCACACCCATATTTGCTTAATGATCATCCCATTCCAAACACATAGGCATTAATATGAAGTTGTTCCCCCCTTTGCTGCTATAACAGCCTCCATCTTCTGAGAAAGCCTTCCACCAGATTTTAGAGCACAGCTGTGGGAATTTGTGCCCTTTCAACCACAAGAGCATTAGTGATGTTGACCAAGAAGGCCTGGGTTGCGGTCAGCGTTCTAATTCAACTCACTTTGTGCACAGGGGGGACAGTCCTATTGGAGTAGGAAAGAAGCCTCCTCAAACTGTAGCCACAAAGCTGGAAGCACATATGTGTTTGCGTACTATACCGGTGTCCACATACTTTTGGCCATATAGGGTACTGCAGTTGAAATTGTTGCATTTAGTATACATCGCTGATTTGTGTAACAATGTGTGTATGCGAATGTGTGTGTGAGAGAGAGAGAGAATAAGAGGGTGATAGAAAGTGCATCAGCATCATGTTCTGTCTATTCGGTCAGTGTGATGTATACTCTGCATGTGACACAACTACATGCACAATTCTAAGCCATATTTCAAAGATTGAAGTAAAAATGCTCAAAATACTAAGAGGTGTTTTTGGCAAATAAACTTGACAGCAATCTCAAAATAGCACTGTGCCAAATTTCAAGTCTGTGAAAAACAAAGCTAGGCTTGAAAAACAAAGCTGTGCATAAGAAAAGAGACAGAGACTGACCAACAGACAGAGACTGAGTTTTATAGACGTAGAGGTTTAATTCTCAAGTAAGCAATCTTCCCAAAATTTAACTGAATTTAACCGCATAGTGGGAATGCCTTATAGTTAAGGCTTCATTAAAAGCCATAGCCTTTGTTCAGTGCGATCGGCGGAGTACCTTCTCGATGTAGAACCACATCGGTGCCCGTCCATGGTAACTGGGTGGCTGCCAGCTGAGCACCACATATGTTCGGTCTGTTTCCGATGCATGGACACGGGATGGAGCTCCTGGTGCTATCCCATCACCTGCTCAGGTGCAGAACATAAAAGGGACACCAACCGGAGTGATGGTCACGGCACACATACGACTTTTTTGTTGTGCACGCTACCTACTGAGCAGCAAAGTTTCTAACCATATTTGCAGCTACTTCTGAAGGTTGCGTCCGTGACACGGGGAGGACATTACAGGTGTCGGCAACAAACCGACTACAGCAAATTCATTTATTTGGATTTGAGCAAGTGCCACAGATGGTTGGACGTTGGGCCTCTGATGTGATCCTCATCCAAAACTAATCAGCACCTCTCAGATGAGACCTGATTTTAGCATGCATCATGATTTCTAATTACTGAAAGAGAAAATCATGCAAAGAAAAATTAGAAGAGTGACATTTGGTAAGGCTTAAATGTACATAGAAGAAATGGCATCCAAATGCATCCAAAGCATCTGCGGTGGAAATAGGAGTTGCTTCCTGAAATTAGTATTTGGCATCAATTTCAAAGCACAAAAGGCAGCATTCAGCACCAAGAAGCTTTCTGTGAATTAACAGGCTGTTCTGGATGTAATTAAAGCAGAACTACAAACGTCAAACAATGGAATCTAAGCTATGGGCCAGTTAAATACCTATATATATATTTTTTTAAATAATACATCGCTTAACACTGTATATCTACGCATATAATAAAATTTTATATTTATACTTATTTGTGTAGCTCATGTTTTTTTTTCTTTTTTTTCTCAAAACAACTTGCAATGTTAAAGTACTTACATTAACATTATTAAGCATTTTGAAGTATTTTGCAAGTACTTTGCTCAGGTGCGCCACATGCGGCCCCACACATATTGTATAGTGTGCATATTCATCGAAAATGTGTTTAGCACCGTGGGTGTTTGTCCACGCAAAAATTTCACTTAGGGTGAGAAGTACCTGTGTGCCAAATGTCAAGTCTGTCGCTTGAACAAACAGACAGACAAACGGACAAACAGAGATTGAGTTTTACAAATATAGAGACATATATAAAACACTGAACTGTACTTCACTATAACTAAAGGTGATACAATACCTTCGAGGTCATCATGGTAAGTCACAACATCAAGTTTTCCACCAAGCTTCATTGCTGTTATAACAACAAAAAGATGAGAATAAGACAGAGGCTAAAGTCCTGGTTCACGTTAATGGTTTGCTGAAGCATCATTCTAAAAAATTTACAACAGTAAATAAATATATTGTTCTGGAAAAGTGTATGTGCAAAAGAAAGAAAGAAAGAAAGAAAGAAAGAAAGAAAAGAAAACAAATTGTGTACATATCTATATCACAGGAGTTCACAACATCCCCATTGCCTGTATGAGCTAAGAAAGTTCCTGGTTTTTTGCACATTCTTAACATTTTGGAACTGGAACTTAATTCAACACTAAGTGCGCAGAAAGCAGTGTGTGCATGCTTTCAAAAGTGAACTTTTATGCTTGATTTTGCTTTGCCTTGGCTGAACCTTTCTGTTCACTTTTTTATTTATGTCTCAATGCTTTAAAGTAATGTTTGAATTAGTCCAGTTTAAAATGAGTGCTGAGAGTTAAATCTGCAAACCGGGTGCTTGTTCAAAAGCAAACTGCGCAACCCAAACAACTGTGTGTACTTTTTAAAATTATTTCAGAATACTCTGTCAATATGATTTAATCCATGCAGTTGGCGTTTCAAATTAGTTCAAACTCCCAATCGACTGCTAAACGCAGCCCTAAAATAATGTGATGAGAACTGACGCAAAGACTGCATTAAGAGTGTTGTCATAACAAAAGCTGTGATCAACACCTGAAGTTCCCTCTGTAAATATGTGGAAGATTGAAGTGTTTAACTTTCTTCCACCAAGATCAGAATGATAATTCAAATAAATTCTGAACACGTTTCTGGAACTTGTTAGATGGTGTTGTGTGATTATTCCTGTGAAACCATATAACTGTATGCTCTTGTTTTGCTTATGTGGATGTATTTGAAATTTCTCTGCTTCTACTGCTTCTGTTTCCATATTAGTCTGCCCCAGTGCTGTTCTGGTAATGGACAGATAGGCAGGCAGACAGACAGACAGACAGATAATAAACAGACACTAATAAACAAACAAACAGTGCAGTGCCACTGATCTCCACCTTGTAGTCTTTCAAATTCAGTCGGGTCAAGGGCAGCGATGGGCTCGGAGATCTTAGAGGGCCTGCTGATTCCGTGAGAGTTCACAGCCCGGACGCGGAAGTAATACGAGTGGCCCTCGAACAAGCCGGGCACTGGATATTTACAGATCTTGATCGGAGAGTCATTGCACTGAACCCAGTTTTCAGTTCCCACTTCGCATCTGGCAAACAAGGACGACAATGTGTAAATGACAAAAGAAGGCCCATGCTCCAGCTTCAGCTATAGGCACGGTGTATAGATTTTTGGGTCAGTGAACACCGTGTTAAAATGGCTTGCATGCAGAGACGTGTTGCCATGGAAACCCAATTCTTACATCAACGTTGAGCTTTCACCAGTAAATAATACTCGTTTCTGTGGTTTTTTGCCAATTATGTGCTGCTTGCCACATAATATTTCGTAATTGGCTGATGACATTGAACTACCTATGGCTTGTACCATGAAATGATTTGTTTGGTCTGCCATCTGTCTTTTAGAGGATTAAAGGACTCATTTGGGAAAAGCAGGGCAAAGAGTAACAGCCTAGGAAAGAGGATGCAACCTGTCCACAAAGTAACCAATGATGGGCCCCTCTGTAGTGGTGTTGGGAGGCTTCCAGGACACAATGACATAGTCCCGGTTAGCATCATGAATCTTGAGGTCCATGGGAGCACCCGGGGCCTTGGGGACTGGAGGGGGCCCGTCTGTAAAGAGAGGACAAAAGGTGCTGACTCATCACGGTCTACTGCCATGTACACCCTGGGAGGGAGTGATATGACACTCAACAGTTATGAAAGCCATATGCGTGCCAACAGTGTATGAGATGTAGTACATGACTGCCATGTTAATATCACTACTGCTGTGTGGGGAAAAACGAGGATGCTGCCAAAATTTTGAACTCATACCGAAAACTTAACACTGAAAAATGGCTCATGACATTAATAAAAGAGCAGAGCAGCCAGATTCATGAAATGCCAGCCACAAGTGCCATTGACTGGTGGAAGCGAAACATTGAGAGCTGGCTTAATGTGGCCCAAGCTTTTGCATTTTTGATTATTCTGGATGCAAAATTGACTTTACATTTTTAGCACAAGTCCTTGTGTCTCAATTGGGCACAAACAGTCCATCATCATCATGTAAATGCAGTTGCAAAATACAGAACAACAAGCACAGGTAGGAAAAGCAGGACACACACCTTGCACAAAGACGTAGGCACTGTGCTGAGCAGTGCCCCCCTTGGTCACCATCCGTAGGGTGTATAAGCCCTCGTCGTCCTTGTATACCTGGGGGAGGGTTAGCCGGGCAACACCACCGCCCGACTCCATCTTGGCCCACTTTGATTCTTTCAGGAGCTCATCTAAGAAAGACAATGGAGGAATTTGAGCAGACTTGCATCACTGCAGTCAACTGTCCTGCTGGGCATCTATGGCAGGATAACAAGAGTCCAGCAGTTGCGGGGCAGGAGAGTGTCAACCAACATACGGCACATAAGGAAGCGCTTTTGGGGGTTCTTCCTGTAAACAGCTGTCAACCTCCATAATGCCACTCGATAATCTGTTAGCAGCTGGCACCCCTACAAAGAGAGGCAAGGAATTACCTTGTGACCTTAAGTTGTTAGATTTATTTTATTCTTTCCTTGTTTTCTAGAATTGGTATAATATTCTTATGCTATTTATTTGTTATTATTTATTAGTTAATTATATTTTTTTTATTTTAAATTTGCACCTTGTTATGTCTAATGGTCCTTGCAGGGATTTATAAAATTCTCTCCTATCTTATTCTATCCTAGCTGTAACTAAGGAACATCTATACTGTATACAACACAAATACAGAATTTAACATAATAACTTCAGCAATTTGTAACAACTAATGAGATACTTTTGTTTTCCAATTTCGATTTTACAGTATTTTCCTATTTCGCTGAATATGAGGATTAATTTTCTTCTATACTATTTGATGAAGCACTAATGCATCTTAAACTTTCTCCCCTGGGGGCTGAGAACACAATGGCTGTTTACACAAAAACAAGAACACATTCGGTGAAAGAAAAAGTGCAGGAACATGTAGCAGTGGGGGTCCTGACACATGGAGAGCTCAGGAAAACAAAACACATTGTGACACTCGGTCACTTTGCTCTAGGCTTCTGGAATTTGTGACACCTTTCACTCTGGTGCTGCCGTCTTGCGCCCGTGACAAATGAACACATGAACCCATTCAGAAAAACTTTGACAGTCTCAGATTAGTGGTTTTGTGACTTATTAGCAAGAATCTTTGGTAAACAGCTCATATATTCTTCTTCCCCAGTGGCATATTATTCAGTTAAACCTGGAAAAAGGAATGACAAGCCTGCATCAACAATACAGCTTTTTCCCATCATTTGCTACTGTTTTAACTAAGGTTAAATAAATATCTTTCAGTAAGTTCTCAAGGGAACTTAGAGATTTATCTGCAATACAAATTTTTTATGCTATAAACTGTAATACAATCAGTAATATTAATTTGAGGGCAGCCTGGATGGCTACTGTTGCAGCCTGGAGCATAATATGTAACATAAGTTATAATTCTTTGTTTAGTCAACAGCTATTTATCTTTAAAGCTCAGTCTTTGTTTATTTGTTTGCTATGCACAGCTTTGTTTTTCAAGCCACAGACTTGAAATTTAGTACAGTGGTACTTCTAATCCTGAGTGAGGTTTTTGTGCAGTCAAGTTTGTTAAACTCCAAGAACACCGCTTACTATTTTCAATTTTTGAATGCGGTCTCTGACAAGGCTTGGAGGAGCGACAGCAGTGACGTTACATGCAGTACGCAGTAAAGTCATATGCAGAGTGCACATAAAATTAACAGATTTTCACACACACACACACACACACACTGACATACATGATGCTGAAGGATTTTCTCGCTGAGACTCATACAAATTGAAAAATAATAAAGTCTGGTCATATATAATTTATTATTACTGTCATTCATGTTATGTCACGTGCTTTACTATCAGTGTTATGTGCATGCTGATCAGAGCAGCCAGTAGCTGTTACACATGAACAAATAAATATATAAATTAATCAGAAATTAAACATTATACACACGGCACTGTACACAAACCGTCTGGTGATAATACAGCGTGTTAGTGTTTAACTTTCCACCACTACACTTTTTTTTGACCCGGGCAGCACCAGGTAACTCAGCCAGTCTTTCATGAAATCAGTTCAAAATGAGATTTGTACACTAAGCTACTTACAGTGATTTATTCATTTGTGCACCTGCTTAAGCTTTATTGGAATAATTCAGGGAAAGCATGCTAATGAAATGATCTACAGGAGGAACAGGAATTCGAGCCCAAGACTTTCCAGTTACATGGTGATGGTTGTAACTCCTCTGCTACTGCAACCCCATTGGTAGTTTCATTTAACCATTTATTAATTTTATAGATCCTTTTCTGTAAAGAGATTTTTTACAAAGTCTTGCTACTTACAATTATTTTCCCATTTGCAAACTGTGGTAATTTTTTTACTGTTTCAATTCAGAGTACGTACTTTGATCAAGAGCAGGAGCTGCCATTCGGTTCTAGTGCAAGGCAGTGGCTCTAACCACTATGTTAGCTGCAGCTACCGGTCATACTTGTTATGTAAGATACAATGTTTTAGTGAATTTAGAATGTTTGGTTGAACTGATTGTGTCTACTTTTCAAAATAAAAACTAAAAAAATATATTTTATTTGAATATCTGTTTACAGTATGGATTCATCTCAAGTTACTTCCTGCATTACAGGTGCTGTCCTGCCTTACAGGGTCACCAAGGATCAAATTAGACAGATTATTCATCTATTGAGACTTGGAAGCTCCAATGACATCTCCATTTTAAAACTAAAAACTATTTAACCAGTTATCTAGTCTCCTACCAGCAAACCCCCATCTGGCTCCCTTCTCACATTCAAGTATCATTGGTGTAGTGATCGCCTACCATCTCGGAACCACAGGGCCTCAGGCTGCAGGTTGGCCAGGTTAGGGTTAATTATCATCTTGCACATCAAGGTAACACTATCTCCTTCAGTCTTGAACTGGACATCAAACGTGTCCAGGAAAGTGATGTCAATCTTAGTGTATTTGATCTCTGGCAGCATAGAATCTGCAGGGAAAAAATTGAATCCTTTAGAGTTCATAACCACCTCTATTTTATAGTCCATTTATGAAATGGCAACAGTACTTTCACAGACCCATACAAATAAATGCACAAAAAATACTTGACCATTTACAAGAATACAAGAAACTGAAACACTAAATTGGAAAGTTTTAAAAAGGGGGAAAATGTACTGAATAATTTTGTTTTCTAAGCCCTAATCTATATTAACAAAGGTTCCAGATAAATGCTTTAAATCTTAAATAAGTTCAAGCAGCACAGTGGGAAGATATGTAAGAAAAATGTCATATGACAACTTTCACAAGTACTAATATTTGCTATTTTTATGAATTTTTAAATATTCAAGAGTCATGGCATCTTTACCCACGCTGCAATTTACCAAGAAGCAAAGTGCATTCACGTGTATCCCCCAGACACAAGTCTTTGACCTACAAGTTTATGCATATACAAGTGAAATTAATCGATAGACTTTACCAAGTTACAACCAAATATGAGGTAATTTTTTTGCACTTACAAGTGTGTGTGTGTGCGTGTGTGTGTATACATAAGTGATGCAGAATGAGAGTGACGCACTCATTTAGAGATAAAGGTTTTTTTTTTTTTTTTGAAAAAGTGCACCATGACTCTTAGTGCTTTTTATCATTTGCTGAGTTACCTACAAGGACATAACAGCCACCCATTCTTGCTCGCAGTTACTAGCTCCTCACCTGTGTTTCAAGTGCTGCTTTGCAATTCTTCTGTGCAATCTTGTGATCTCATTTCAGTTTACTAAAGCATCTATATTATTTTTATTATATTGCTATGCATTATTAGAGAAAGGAAATGTCTGCTTTTTGCGTATGCTATAATAAATCTCCATATTGATGGACTTTGGTGAAACTTGAGCAAACATTTGACATCTTTGTGAGCACAGGAATGTTTAACATTTTTCTCATTGACTTTAATGCCAATTACATCTCCAACTTTCAAGATTTCACATTATAAGCCAATTTCCAGGAACGCATTATGGTCGTAAGTAAGGGAACACTTGTATGAAGAATAAGATTTAGTCTGCATCTGCAGAAGCCGTTATCTAATATTTACGTTTGTTCATTTAGCAAAATTTTTTTTCCAAAACAATATACATTCACTCCTCTGTAGTATTTAGTCGACAACTTTAGCCGACAACACTACAGTGTATCTTGGATGTCATTCACTCATCTGTACATCTATAAATCATCTTGAAGGAGTAAGGATGCAAACAAGGGAAAAGGCCTGTATTGGAAAATATAAGGTGTTGTTGGGGCCCACATACACTGGTAGGGGAGCCAGGCGTAGAGACATGACTCCTCTTCTCCGCGCCACCCTGCCAAACAGAAACAGCGTGAGTTACGCATAGGAGACCGTTCCTTTTCATCCTAAGAGGGCGCAAAGGTATCCATCAAAGTGAGCAGCCTTGTAGATGTGCTGCTCAACTACAGCAAGCACACAATGAGACACTTCTGTTTGCTCTCCAAGTGGCATTGCCTTTAAGAGACCCAGAGCTCTCAAATATCCCAAACAGTTACATAGGTACAAACAAAATGATACAAAATGTAGTCCATATGACACTAAAAGACATATAAATCATTCATAAAGCTACTTGCCATGCACACAGAGTGTACTTCATTATGCACTGCACAGTATCTGTTATGACACACAGTATGTTCTTTGAAAGGTTACACCAGGTTATGCCAGAACTAACAAGAAATGTGATTGTTAAGGTGCACAACTGGAACAAACAGTTTTAGCACCACTATGTCTGCAGCCAGTACAGAGCCTGGACAACAGCTGGTGAGACAGCAAAGAACCAATAATTCAGCAAGCACCTACAACTGATATTTCAATGTATGTATATTTGAAATAACAGTTTTACCGCAATCAAATGTGAAAAATATTGGTATTGTATAGCTTTTTTAAAAACCAAGTTTTCAAATAGTAAATAGTAACATAAAAATATAATACTCTGTAGTTATAGTCAGTCATTTAAAACCAAATTTACTTTTGACAATAACAGAGGCCTGGGAGGAAGCCTGGCCATGTGCATTGGTGGCTACAGCAGTGTACTGGGCGGTGTCATCAGGGGAACTCCTATGGGAAAACAGATTGACAAAATTATCATTAACATATAGTCATTTATTTTTATCTCACAATATTTTGTTTACTAAGCAACTTAGTATCTAAACCATTGTCAGTTGTAAGTTACTGCCACAGTACCTTTTCCAAAGAGCCACATAACTAACAGACAGACAGACAGACAGACAGACAGACAGATACAGTAGATACAGTAGATAGATAGATAGATAGATAGATAGATAGATAGATAGATAGATAGATAGATAGATAGATATGAAACTCCATTTTGCATTTATACAACAGGGTAATTCTTACTGTATCAACGCTGGGAAAATACTTTGATTAAAAGTGTTTCCATGAGAGGAGAGATTCAAACCCAGAGCCTTTGGTTGCTGGCTGTACCCATTACCTGACCTATAATACACTTACAGGTGTGTGCACCCACTCATTCATTAAATGAACAAAACACATATTAACATACTCAAATTTTACATACACACAAATACAAATTACTGAAGCCAAAGTCATGGCAAAATCATAAAGATGAGAGGTTCCAGTACACACACAGTGCAACAAACATTTCAATCTATAGCAGAGTTATTGTTGCTAATACTAAATATGTTATGACTTTTAATTGTAAAATGTTCCATACTTTAGCATAACATTTTAACATATTTGTGTTCATGGAATCAACATATAATGGCTATCTTTGTTTTTTCACTGCAGGTGTGTCTTATGAATATAAATACATTTTTTGGGTAAATCAAAATGTAATCCTGGCTATGCCACAACTAATGCCTTTTAAATATGGACAAAAACTGAACTACTTGTATTTCACATGAATGTTTCAAGTTACCAGCTCAATCATGAATAAAGTTGGCAGATTCCACTATAAATAAGTGAAAATAAATAAAATAAATAAAGGGTGCATAGTACAAGAAGAGGGCTCCTTGGCACCTGCCCCTGACATGACCTATACAACACAAACACCTGTCTAAGGAAACTAAAGTTCAGGTCAACACTAACCCAGATCTTTCTGTTCACAAAAGCTGGGAACAGTGCACTACAAGACATACATTTATGACATGTTCCATGTGGGAAAACCTTAGGCACAAATGTCAGAAATGTTCGGCAGCAAGGAGGGAGGAGGGTGAAAATACAGCAGGACATGTGACCTTCAGCTGGCACATTCTATTTTAGAACAGGTCATGTTCTGTGCTAAACAAGTCCAAATCACATGCTTTAAACCACCGACCTAGCAGAAACATTAATGCACTTGACTCATTTATTGACACATATGTCTCCTTGCCTTTTGGAATCGGAATAAGATGGTTGCACGCGACTAGGGAACATGTGTGTCAATAAATGAGTCAAGCAATGTGTGCACATGGCTGCACGTGACTGGGAGGAGGTTTCCTGCCAGAGCTGTTGGCCATCACAGCAACTGAAAGGTTGTATGCTGTTCTGAGGAGGTCGGACATTGGGCGTCAGGTGGCGCTGACCTCAGCAGTAAGGCCTGAACAGCTGAAGAGTCCTCTGGCCGAGCTGGGGGGCGTGGCCAAGGATCTACGCTGGACTAAATTGGAAGAGCGCTCATCTTACAAGACAAGCTGCTACCTTTCCTGGATGGCGAAGTATTACGATTATCATTAAAAAGTTCAGTAAGAAGGATCTGCCTTACCTCCAACTGTGAACATTATTAACAGTGGATTTTCCTACCCAGACTGCGAAGATAGCTATCAAAATACGGCAATGCACAAGAGGGAACCTAGTTGCAATAAAAACATTCTGGTTCTCTTTACAGTAGGGCAGCATGTGAACACAACCAGAACTACTTCTCTTTTGTATTGCACCACTGATGCGTCTGCTACTCTAAAAGAAGGAAATGTGAGGATTTGATGCGTCATCCCAGAGAAGCCCAAAATGAGTGCCAAAATGCATGTAACATACTTTAATACAGGAGAATAAAAAGAATAAACAAGGCTCTCTATGTCTTTTCTGCATAGGATACCTGAGGATCTCCAGGCTGTGGACGCCGTAGTCACTCTGGACCTTGTACTTTGCCACCTGTCCCACTGTATCGATAATGACACCATCCTTATACCTTGAAAAACACATGAGCAGAGAGAGGACTTTACTGGGTGATACATGAATACAGACATTTTTCAGCATTTTCAGTTACTTAGGTACCTGTTGTTTCATTCTTCAATCCATATTTCATTTTGGATCCAATCTGACCTATTCAAGATTAATCATTTTTTGATATTTAAGCTGTGGATTTTGTTTCATTTTATCTGTACTTGATGATAGATAGAGTTCTGGTGCATTGCATTAAGATCAGCTGTGAAGAAGTCTCCATGGGTCCGGTAGAGGATTTCCCATTGGTCAGAAATCCTTGTAATTGAGCCTGTATGTTTGGAGGGTGTTTTATGTACAGCATTTGAATTAAATTAGACAGTCATAACATTTCTTATTCATCAGGACCAAAGGGGTGCCATTTCTGTGTTTAGGGAAATAAAAGGATGAAGACAGTACTCCTGACCCTGCTGTCCACAAATTTGGCTCACAGAAGGATTGTCTCAAATCAGTATGGTTCTGAGCTATCTGGCAGTGCTGTTCCTGTTGACAAACATGACAGAAAAATATCTCAGTGGAGGAGTTAAAGTTTACAGTTAACATCTGTAAACTCATGACTCAGCTAGACTGACATTTTTCATTAACAGAACAGGTATGCACATAAGGGCATTCCTGCAGGAGGTTCAAAAATGTTAAATTTTCTGTTCCTAGTCCCCATAGACTGTCAGTCATAATAAATGTACAAATCCCTCCAATGTACTTTGCTTGGTCATAATTCACACCTCTGTATTGCTTGACCCACATTGCGCATCCCATCAAATTCAGGCTCAAACTCAGAGTTGCCATGGTAACAGCAAGTTGTCCAAGGAGATCTTCAAATGTAATGTCATCACCTGTCAGGTAGATGGTGCACCCCAACAGGGAACCCAGACACTGCCCAGGCCCTGGACCCAATCACCTAGACCAGCCTGAGTGGAGCAAAGCAATGACTTCGCAGCAGAGCACATGCCTTCCCCCAGATGGGCAGATGACTGCTTGAGATTACAGCTGGCTCGCCTTCTTAGGTTGGACCCATTCTGCTTTACATCACATTTCTCATTAAACAAGTGAGATGGAAAATGTGGCTCCCTATCCGAAAAAACACAAATACATCAATACTAACATACAGCACTTCCTCGGATGAATGCTTTTGCTCTCTTTTCACCTGAGGATCTCACTGCGGTGGTTTTCTCATGAGGTTATCATTTTAACACCATGTGAAGATATCTGTATCCTAGCTTTATTATTATGAAGCCCTAGTGATCTTAATATTCATAGATTTTTCAACATATTAAATGCATTTGCATGCAAAAATATAAATGCATGAATACTGATACACAGTACTTGCTCGGATGACTGCTTTTGCTCTGTTTTTTTATGTGGAGACCTCATTGTGCAGGTTTTCCAGTGAGAATATCACTTCAGCATTATGTGAAAATATTAATATTCAAATTTCATAATTTCAAAAACCGCTGTGATTTTAATATTCATTGATTTGTCGCATGCCTTGACTGAAAAAAGTGAGGTAATGTTTTACACAAGAATAAAGCTTTCACAACTTTGTTATTTCAAATGCCCCCTGCCTTCCCACGGTATGTGAATGTCTAAGTGCAGCACGCGGTTTCAGTTCCTTTAATATATCCAAAGCTTAACTCATCCGAAGGGACTGCACCATCTGCTGCTATAACATGGCATCACCAAAGGGAGCACAATGGCCCCTCCTGCAGCACTGCACACCCTTGTCATATCCATATGTTCAAGAGCTAATTTAACTTATTAGCTAACCCTTTATTGGTCTTACATATCTAGCAAGGAAATTTTACTGCTGCGCTCCACACAAGATGCTGCTTCCACAAATAATTTCTGTATTCGACTCAAATGTCTACCTTTCACTAAAAAGTTTACATAATTCAAATGAATTTTTGAGGTACTTTGTAACCTATTCAAAACTTCCTGTTTAGGGGTACATGAGCAGCTTTGGTAAATATTTCATTCTTTTGTGCTTCTGTTTCCTTGTATCTGTGTTTATTTATATTTTTTTCTTTCTGCACAATGCTGCATGTATTTCTGCTTTATTCTGCTGCAAATTTAAAAAATAATTTAAAAAAAGCTTTTATGGAAACCCATATATAACCACAGACATGCATATTACATGCCGTACAGGAGTCTAACTTACCATTTGAGGGCAGGGGTAGGGTACCCATGCACAGTGCAGAAGAGCTTTACAGGGCTGTTCTCCCACACAGTATGTGACCTCAGCCTCACCAGGAATTCAGGACCCCTGATCATCGACTCCTCACGGATGTATTTCTCCGTGAAAGACATCTTCTTCTCAACCTGTTGGGAGTCCAGAGTGAAAAAGAAAATGAAATATTATGAGTCAACAAATGAAAAGGACCGCTACCGGTCAGTAGGTTATAGGTCAATGAATTTTTCATGTACGGCACTGATTGCAATGAGGAACATATTCACTTGAGTTTGGATCTGCAAGATACAGGTCCTACCACTTCATGAACTCTTTTGTCCACTTGATGCTGATAATCAAACATGTGACGTTCAGAGACCTCCTGTCCATGCCTATGCAAAAAATGCACAAAACAAGAGTAAATATTAAATGAGACTTACAATAAACTGCAGCACATTTCAGCATATTATTAACCTTTTACTGACTGAGTGATATTAAGCTGTTAGTTTTTATTCATTTGCACATTATCTATTTCTTTTTTATACTTATCTAAATATTATTTATTTACTCCAGTATCTTCTGTCACTACCGTATAGTCTTGTAGCTTTGTGCAATTTCCTGCATTATCAATAAAATGTTTATCTATCTATACAGTCTATAACAATTACACAGAGAAAAATTAATGTTTTAATCAAACATGTACATCATTATTGTGAATTATGAATATTATGCCTACTTTTTCTTTACCTGGCAATAATAACCACATTAGGTTTTCAATCCAAATTATCCAAATTGTAAGCAGCTGTTGTATCTTATCTTTTCTTGCAATAAACTGCAAGTAAATTATCTTTTAAATGAAATATCTGACTGATTTTATTTGTGGAACTAATGTTATTTTTCCACTAGACTTGCCACAGTGGAAAAGTAAACCAAACATAAAGACCTGCGTTATCATAAAACAGTGTATAAACACTTTCTAACTGTATGCCTCATATGAAAAGAGACCTTGTACTTCTTCTTCACAGTGTGCGTTTTACTACTCTTTTCAATCGGTAGTGCAGTGATGAATGTTGTTAACCATGGGCGAACCAGGTAACTTCTTCACCGATGCATCTGCCCCGAATTAATCACCTTCAACATGGCAGCACAGAGAACTGATTTGTTTAGGCCATTCCAGACAGTGCAAATGTCACCTGGGCAGCTAATATAAAGATGAAATATGATGCCCAGCTGCATCTGAAAATTTGGCGTGATTAATTACAGTATATGTCCCTTTGATGTTCATTGATTCCCATTCATCTATCTCTGTCTTGCACTTCACCTTTTCAATGCTACCCAAACAGGCTATGTCAAGCCACTGTGAAATTTATTTTTGAACAATACCCAATTCATAAGGTGGTCAAAAAACACTGGCTTTCTCTTTGCTATATTATAGAAAAAAAAAAAAACATGGAAAAGTGAATAACTCCTACATAGTACATTTTCAGTGCAATTCATAATAGCCAAATTTTTGTTGCTTAGAGTTCTGGTCCAACTTTTCTTATTGTTTGTTCTGTGAGTTTAGATCAAACTGTATCTAAAAATAGACATACAATACTTAATTAAGCTGTGCACTGCTGCAGTTTTCAGTGAAGAGCAAAAGCCTGAGGAAAAGGGTCCTTGGAGAGCAGATGTAATAAAAGCATTTTTTCACTCGCTTCATACCCGCCATCCTGCTGGGCAATCAAGCCGATGCCCTACCTTGCTGAAGAAGCCGAGTATTCCTGGACCACGTATTTAGATTGAGCACTCCGATAATCACTGCCAAAATGCTTGTGCTTCCGCTGATAAAATGGCAAAACCTTCGTTGCCATGGTTAACAGATGTCAAAACCTGCCAGTCAAACCAAAAATGAAATCAATCACACATCACACAGTATATTAAAATTGCTCCCGCTCAGCTACTTTAACCATCTACTGTATAATATACTGATAAATTAATCTTTCATCCAGTTTCATTAAGTGAGCTTTTATGAAAACAATAGATGAGCATTCATGCACCTATTTTTGGCTTATATAGCATTATGTACTGTGGTTATGAATATTTTAGGAAGAACACTAATGTGTTTTAATCCAAAATATGTGGGGAATCATTTATGAATGCTCTGACTCCATTTTATGCAACATTATTAGAAAGTGAAGCATTTCTGATTAAAAACTCATCCCATCAGAAGAAAAAACTTCCTCAGTATTAACACTGTTGATGAATCCTCCATCCTCTAGGTGTCGGTCAATTAAATTTTATGAGTTAGTAATTGTGTTTTAATAATCCTGCAACTGGCAAAATTGTCATTTCAGTTATCTGCAATGTGTTCTAATAATATAACATATTATTTAAAACATATTATTGCACTTTATTAGAATTTAATATTTATATTTTTCATGTCCTTATTAATGCCATTGCAGTTATCCTCATTGATGATCTTTAATGTTAGATGTAGCACCCTCTAAAGGCAACACTGGAGATCAAAACCAGTGCCTGAAGATAAGGCACCATAAACGTCAAGAAAGCCTTCCTTCCCAGTTCACCTTACGCAAGTCTTACACTGGAAATCGTTTTAGTACACAAATTAACATAAAAACTATTTCCACTGTTGCCATTGTTTAGGACAAAAAAAAATTTGTTGAATAAATATTAATTAATGATCAAATAAGCAATAATTCTGTAAGGCATAGTCAAGTTTTATTCTATATAAAAGTATTTCATTTTCTCACAGATTTAAACACTTGTCTCAATAAACCACTAAAGTTTTATAAGATGTCACAAAATCCCTATCTCTAACCCCCCATATGCATAATTTGGTGGGGGGGGGGGTCAATGATTTTTCAATTTCCTTCCTGAAAGGCAATAAGGCATAGCGTAAAGGAGAAATAATCCCAGTATAATACAACTATGAATATAGAGACAATTAATTCTTTCCTCTGTCCACATAAGTCTTACTTCCAAAGAACTTGATATTCCAACAGGTCATTCACAGAGCATATACATCACAGATATGATCCTGCTTTTTAACAGAAAAGCTGTAGTGAGTGTTATTAATGTCAAGATGAAAGAATAGCTAATAAGAAGCCTGACTTACCCCAAGAGATTAAACGAGAGCTGCGCTGAGAGAGATCAGCCTGGACCCGCTGGGTAGCTTCTTGCTGATGAAAACAAAAATATTACCCACACGAAATGCCGCCCCACCAGCAACCCATTTATGGAGAAGCATCAGACTATATATAGCATTTACATCAACTTTCTGCATCATTTCTTTCTTGCAGCAAAAACAATTTGCAGGGACCAGGAGGCAATGAATATTCAAACTGAGAAAACCCGAAAAATGAAACAAAGAATGAAATAGATTCATTTTTTCCTCTTGCACCTTTTGCTGCTTTTCCATGCAACTCTTTAGGATGGTGTCTGCAAACTAAAACTAAAATAATTGTGCAACTATTGGTGGAAATAAGCATTACATAAGTGCGGAAATGGCTGTAAAGAACAGTACAAGTATCAATTTCTAAAAGGTACCTATCGTTTGCTAAAGAAACATGGGAAAATCATGCTGACGCATTGTATAAATTGATCAGCCCTTCATAAAAACCAGCAACTATCATTGAAAAAGTATTTACTTTTTCTCACATTAATATGCTTAAGCTACTTTCAGTGCACTTACTAGATACTTCAGTACTGTAAATCCTCAGTTTTTTTTAAGTTTCTTAAGACACCCAACCCCCCCCCATCAGAATATTTGTAGGACACTATTTTTAACATGATATTAAGTTTTCAGAAACTGTAAGGTGATCTCCTTGGAGAATACAGTAGCCCTGGAAGAAGGGTGCAAGAGGGTCCCTGGTTGAAACCTCATTTTATGAGACCTCCAAAGCACCGAAAAAAATAAATTTTATCACATATGAAAACAACACAAAGAAAAATTTTCACATGTAAGTTTACTACTGGAAGTTTACTAAACCAAGAAATATACAGGTGATAATTTTATGTCCAAGCCATCATTATTCTGTCATAATCATGAACAAGTTATAAAATCCTTGGTTTGTACAATAATCTCCAAATCCCACATGACTTAGAAAAGCATATAAAAGAAATGCAAACTGATAATAAAAAGCAAATCTTTAGTACTGTGACCATCTGAACACAGTAAACAGTGCCTGCCTTCGTGATAGTAATAGTTGTTATGATTTGTTCTAGTATTACAAAACTTCCTGATAAAAAAAGCATGTGTTTTTAAATGAAAACTGTTTGGACAAAGATTTTCCATGTACTAATTTTATTTTTCCGCTTCCATTAACTTGTATCAAGCGGTGAATTATCAGTTGTAACTCGGGATACCGATAAAGGAAGGTTATGGCTGATTTTCTAGTGTTAAACAGCCACAGGGAACTGTGCGGCATAGTTGTTAAGGCCGATGTTGTGGAATCTGAAGGTTACGTTTGCCGATCCTGCTTACAGTACCCTAAAGCGAGGTACTTACCCTGAATCGACCCAGTGACAAAATCATGGGCTGTGGGTGTGGGTTGTAGCTCATCTTTGCATAGTTTCTCTATTTGTCCGCTTGTGGTTCCTCCTATTTAAAAGAAATCAGGTGCATTGGTGACTGTAAACTGTGTTTACACACTTTGTATGAGCAAATGTGCGTGTGTATGTATGAGCGAGCGATTCTGGCACTGGCATCCCATCCAGAGTGCATCACGGCCTGTGCTCCCAGGATAGACACTGGACCACCACAACCCTGGCCTGGACACCTGGTTACTAATATCAAAAGAATTAATTTATTTTCCTTCTTACAAAGTGCATTGCTATAGTTACTAAATGTGAAGCAAAGCAAGATGCAGGTAAGCTCACTGACCTAAACTGACTCAACCAATGTCATCTGTATTTGGCAAAGTATAGGATTCGGTGTGAGAAAAAAAAAATAACAACAGGGCAGGTATGGCAAGAAAAATAAGTTTTACGTGTCAAAGAAGCACGGCGCGTCGCAAAAAAAAAGTTTTCTTGTTTAAAATGAAACCGCAGGCCACAGCGAAACAGAACGGCTCTGAGCCACCGCGCATGCGTCGCCCGCCGCACGTGACCACGACCGCGTAACTGCCTCCCGGCCTACGTCACCAGGGCTGCGCAGCTGCAGCCGTAAAATCCGCGGCGCCGCGCCACCGGGGACCAAAACAAGCCGAGGACTTGGGCTCGAGACGCTCGACTGCGCAGCCTGCCTGCCTGCTTGCTTGCTTGCTTGCTTGCGAGATCGGTCGTGCGCGGCGGAACTGGAACGAAAGCAGCCGCAGACGCGGCGCGCCGCTGACTTTGTGAAATAAAATAACTGCGAATAAGAAGGTTTTTGTAGAGCAGCGGACGGAACAACACTTGTTGATCGGCGAAATAAATCCATTTGTGTTGCAGGCGTTCCAGTGGGGGGAAGAAAGGGGCCCTTTAATAAAGGCGGTCCGCTGCACCGGAACGCCTCAGGTGAGAACTTTGTTCAGGGCCAGGAATAAAAGTACCTGCACGGTGACTCGTTTTACGATGTTACAAACAAGTAACGGGTGCACGCCGTGAATAAAACGTATGTATTAAGATGGGTTTTCTCAGGAAAAGGTGGGGAGTCAAAAGTTAAAAGCATGGGAAGAACTTTTTAAAGTTCTGTCATCGCTGTCGTTCTATGGAAATTATGGCAAGTCGTTTAAAAAATAAGGGGGAAAACAATCAGGGAAGCCATTTTGTTTTCTTTGTTACTGTTATTGCTATTGTTATGATTTTATTTGTTACCTTTGCAACCCCAAAGGGAGTGGGTAAATTTTACTGTTGTGGTTTAGGGTGAGCACTTTGATAACAGGCTGGAGGTGGGGTTAAAATCCAGGTTATTTGGGTGCAGTGTTACGGCGGTAACTACTATGGTAAATACAGCAGAATTCTATAGTAAATGCTGGTGTTTGTCGCTGTTTCTAATAGACTTCCTTCGACACTCAGGACTGCTCTTCTTGCCGACCATGAAGTCTCTCGTTCCTGTGTTGTTGCTGTGCCTGAGCAGTGGCCTCTTGGCATCATCTTACAAACTTATGCGGTAAGTGACATATCAGTGGGAAAGTGTAGAACAGCCGATTTCAGGGTATTCTGAAAGTTTCTCACACCTTGCGTTTTCCTGCCATGCACAAGCACGTGCTCATGTTTCTCTATGTGGACAGACTGGAAATTTCTCTGTGAGCTTTTGTATAGTTGTGTGTTCTCAGTGTGGTCACAATTGTTTTATTTTTATTTTTATTTTTTTTAAGGAACCAGTGGAACAAGTTAATTCTGACTCATCACTGGCCTGAGACGTTCTGCATTGTAAGTGATGCAACTGATTCCCCTACTAGGATTCATCAGCAGCAGCCATGATGCTGAAATGTAACACCATAAAAAACAATGTCGGACAGTTGTTATACACTGCCCAGCCCCAAAAAAAAGGGGGAGCGCACACTAATATTTTGTTGGACCGCCTTCAGCTTTGATTGTGGCATCGTTTTGATAAACATTTATTTCCGTCCAGAGTTGCATTCCTTTTTCCCCAAGGTCTTGTATTGATGGTGATGGGAGAGTCGGACCGCTGCGTAAAGTCTTCCCCAGCACATCCCAAAGATTCTCAATGGGGTTAAGGTCTGGACTCTGTGGTGGCCAATCCACATGTGACAATGATGTCTCTCTCATGCTCCCCGAAGCACTCTTTCACAATTTGAGCCCCATGAATCCTGGCATTGTCATCTTGAAAGAAAAAATCCACTGATGGAAGAACCTGCTCATTCAGTATATTCAAGTAGTCAGCTGAGCTCATTTTTTGGACACATAATGTTGCTGAACCTAGACCTGACCAACTGAAGCAACCCCACATCATAACTAAGTTTTCCAGGTGGTGACTTTTTTTTTTGGCTGGGCAGTGTATTTGGACTTACAAAGTTTGGGCTAAATTTTCAAGTATTCATTTTTGTAAATTCTAAAAATCACAGGGATAAATTGGTGAAGAAAATAATGTTGCAGTATAATACTGAAGTGAACTGCTAATAGTGTTAGTCAAAATAAAAATTGAGGCTAATTTCAATTTTATCTGTATATTAAAAAATACGGTGGCAAACTGGCACAGCCTCAAGAGTTCCTGGGTTGAGGGTTTGGATACGGGTTGAATCTATCGCTATGTGTAATTTGCTTGTTCTTCCTGTGTGGGTACTTTGGTTTCCTCCCACAGTCCAAAGAAGTTTTGGTTTCAGGTGAATTGATGGCACTATACTCTCCATGATGTGTGTTTGTCTGAGTGTGTAAGTGTGTGATTGCACTACAAAGGGCTGGCTTCCTGCCTGGGGTGTGCCCTGCCTCACTCCCTATGTTTCTAGGCTAGACTGCACACCACTGTGTTCCTGTACTGAACAGTTATTGATAATGAAAGGGTGAATAGTACAAAGTAGTTTTCGGATGTGTGGGGGTTATGCATATTAATGATGTGATTGGCTGTTAACATGCTTTTTCTTTTTTAGCAGGAAAAATGCAAGACAAATGTCAACTACTGGACCTTGCATGGACTCTGGTAAAATTGTTCCCAGCCTTATTTAACACACTTCATCATTAGGGTTTTAGTACTTGGACTGTGTATTTAATGGCGTTAAATAGGATTGCTAAGGAGTGCATAATATTGAATAGAGGTAGTTTAACCATGTTCATGTTGAGGTAAAATAGTGCAAAGACCAAATGGTTTTGTTATGTGCTAATGGAAGGTATTCTGGTAGGTGATTATTAATATTTCTGGTGGGTAAAGTTAATCAAACCTTACCTTTTTATATGGTAATAAATTTTTTGTGTTCCGCTTCAATGACTCAGTGCCATTATTAACATCTTTTTCTTTTTTCTCTCCCCCCCCCACCCCCTTACAGGACAGATAAAGGACTCATGTGCAATTCGTCTTGGCATTTCAACGCAAGTCAAATCAAGGTACTTGTTCATGTTTAAATACAAGAACAGAACCGAGAACCATTGTTGTAGTAAACGAGTCACGAGTAACTGGCTTCCTACTTGACTTAACTTTATTTACTTTGAGGGTGGCCCTCTTATGACTTATGTGACTCTGAATGAATATATAAACATTGGGGACACAGATACAAATGTGTAAAGACCATGCTGTATAACTTAATGTTGCCATCTCTAATCAGGTTATTCATCCTTATCTGTCTTTTAAACAAAAAAACTTCACTGCTGTTCTGAATAGATGAAATTATTAGGCACTGGTAATTAAAACTTAAATATTAATTATAACAGTTATTTCACTGACACCTTTGTTAGCTTTCCAGACTATGCTACATAATTTTTTGCCTGTTTGTGCTAAGCTCAAGAGCAAAGATTTGACCCCAAAATGTTCTTAACCGCAAGGCAGCAGCTCTACACCTTCTCATACAGTAATGTATAACATAGTACATGTAATAGTAATTGTTTCACATTTTTCCAGGACTTAATACCTGACATGCAGAAGTATTGGCCTGACCTTCTGAGTAAAGGATCCTCCGTATCTACTGCGTTGTGGTGCGTATCTTTGAGTGTAAATTATAAATAAAGTAGCTGTCAGTCAGTGCCACTAAGTGACTGAATGTTTGGAGGAACCTCTTGGTTTAGTTACTGAAAACCAAAGGAAGATAATCATGGAAAAGAGTGCTTTCCATTGACAGTTGCAGTACTTTAGGCATAGGTTAGTTGACTTTGGGTCAGCACAACTTGACAACAGTCTCCTGCAGAGCATCTAACCTATGCTGTGGCTCAGTGCAACATTACTCATGTGACTAAGCATAGATAGCCTGTTTGATTTTGATAAGTTTTAAAATAAATACAGTGCGTCTGTCTGGTGTAACATTCAGGAAACATGAATGGGTGAAACATGGCACGTGTGCTGCCTCGTTGGAAGCCCTCAACAGTGAACACAAGTACTTCAGCAAAGCCCTGGAACTGTACCAAAAAGTGGACCTTGACGGGTATGTCAGCTGAAGGGCATGAAACATCAATCTTGAGCTCATCAGTTGTCTAGTACCTGCCATTTAATGCCTTTTATTTTCAGCTACCTCAAGGTTCATGCAGTTGACAGATTTGCTGTTTCTCTTCCAAATGCAAAATGCTCTGTATTAAATTTCACAAATATACCAAGGAATAAATGGCATCCATTCAATGATTTTTTTTTTTTTTTTTTAAAGAAAACTGTCTTAATATTACTAAGTTGTTCTTTTTAGAACACTGAGAAACGCGAACATTGTCCCAGGAGGAACAAATTACACTGTAAGTTGTTTGTTTATACAAAAACTTTGATTATAAAGTTATAAAATGATCCACAGAGCCCTAGCAGTGGTCTAATGCATTCAAAATTAATTTGACTTTTATCGATTGCTGTCTTTGTCAATCTGAACACATTCACATGCCCTTACAGATTATTGATTCATGTTTTGTCCTCCTATTTTAGCTGGAACAGATTGAAGAGGCAATTATTAATCATTATGCAGTGAAACCAAAGATTCAGTGCATTCAGGAACAGGTAAGACTTTGATTTGTAAGGCGGATATACTTCAGATAAAATTGTTAAGGTTATGATGGACATTCACATAATTTCAGTGATGCATTTTATGAATATGCTTATAGGTAATTTAAAGGCTGTTTTGACTACTACATAAAGCAAGTTCAGACTTGTTAACTGTGAACACCACAAAGTAGTAATGTTTCATAGGTGTGTCTATTCAATATCAGGAGAAAATATTTTTTTTAAAGCTTGAAAAATTGCAGTCAGGAAGGAACTGTACTGAGTAGTTCTTTCAAAACATAAGACTTTTAAATTGTCCGTAGAGTGAGTCTTAACTCTTCCCAGCTTTCCAGCCCAAAGATGAGGCTCAGAACCCCAGTAGTGATACACTGCCGGGATATTGTTTGATAAATAATTTAGTTTGAATGTTTAAAAATGTGAAGGGTTAACAGGACAGTGACAAGTGAGCGTTATGCAGAGTGTATGAGAGAAGATTGCCAGGTGAATACAGAATACAGGTTGGTGGTGCTGTTGCTGTATAGAAAATGCACTGTACTGTAACATCACCATGGGTTCAATGTTTCTTCATAACCCTCTCTATGTTCTTTGTGTTTGTGCTTGTAACATTTTGGTTGATATGTTGCTGTACCACAGGGAGAAGAGGCCCAAATCCTAGGGCAGATTGAGATCTGCTTCAGCAGAGACTTCGAGCTCATGAACTGTGAGCATGCATACAACAACTGGTACAGCTTGAATGATGTCCTAAACTTTGACCAGAGCATAAGCGGGTACCATGTGTGTGATCAGAACACTCCAGTCCTTTACCCTCCTTCACAAACAAAGAGATAGGAGACTGTCCCATGTCTGCTTGCTCCAGGCAAGAGAAATCTCAATCTACAGTCATCAAAATGAGACAGGCAGGAACTTGAGTGTGTCTGCTACATGATTATTTCAACAAATCTAACAAATGATGTTGCACAATTTATTAGGATTCTCAGATGTGATGGTTTTTCTTTGTGACATTATTTTTTCGGGAGAAAATGTTATATTAAAATCCTTATTGTTTTCATGGGTTTCATTTAATTTAAATTTTGATCTGAAATGGTGTCAAATTCATAGTTTTAACTGAGGAGTAGATGAAATCTTTGCAACAAACTTCTGTAAACCATGTAAGGGAAAGAAATACTTGATTTTAATCAAAATAAAACTTTTATTATACTATGCCTTATTCCATCAGTTTCACATCAGATTATTATTTTTATTTTTTTTTTAGTGTTACCAGTTTTTCAGAGACTTGAACAGCTCCACTAGTTCTGGAAGCCATTTTGTGTTAAATGCAATTTATGGCAAACTTTTGAGTTTATCTTGCTCCAACTTTATTTTTATTGTGACCAAAATGTTTTCACAAGAGTCATGAAATGTATGAAAATAGTTCAGATGTTATTTATGATTGAATGTAATCATTGAATAATTCTGATTCTGTTATCTGTATGAAAATAATGTATGATAATGGGTGTAAAAAAAAAAATCATACAAATTAAAAATTTTGATTCAATTAAGTGATTCTGAAAATTTATTTGAAAAACACATTCATATTTTCTTACATGTTTTACTATTTATGGAATATGGTCCTCCTATATTTTACAAATATGTTATTGTGTGGGGGGGTGAGTTTTAGACAACAGTAATTAGAAAATCTGTGCAGTATTTAGTGCAAGATTGTAATTTGGGAAAAAAAAATGCTGCACCAAATGATTTTCATTAAGGATGGCAGGGGAAATTGAAGACCAAGTTTGTGTAATAGTGGAGTGGAAAAGGAGAAGAAATGACCCTTTATAAGAAGGTAGATGAGTCTTAAGAAGCCTTTAGAGTCATGGGCTGTGTGAAACAAGTCTCAACACACCAGTTCTGTCCTATTGTAGCCTTGGGTGTTGGTACTGAAGGACGTTCGCGGACTGCATTGCCGCTAGATGGCAGCACATCGAAACGTGAAAGAATTCTCCAAGGTAAGCAGTTTTCCAGAATGTTTTTGTGTGTGCTTGTGCACTGGTGTTACATGTTTGCACAGTTTGCTTTCTGGCAGTACTTGACTGGATTCTTCTGTCTGGTCATGTTACCTATTGCACGTGCAGGACCCTTAAGAGACACTTCTCTTTTCCGGCTGTTTTGCACCAACGTCGCACGCTGATATTAGCACATACTGTTTAACCACGTGATTTGGTAGTGACTACCCTTTATAGTGGTTACCATGACTATTTTGACTTGACAGGCATTCTTCAAGATGTGCTAGGATTTTTGTTCTTTGTTTCTAATAATTGAATTTATTCAAGACTTTTTTTTTTCCCCCAAATTGAGAATCTTAAATAATAGCTTGTTTGATAGTGCCAAATCTCTGGTATGCATTATTTAAGTAGTGGCATATATTATTGACTTGATCCACAATATAACCTGAGACTACAAGTTTGGTTTAGGTTTATTGTAAATTTTGTACACTTATAATTGTAAAAAGCTTACTAATACAGGTTTCCTCTTTTTGTTTAGAAGCAAGATTCTGTAAAAACCTCACATAAACCTATTCTGAAAAATTTTATGAAACTTATTTACAGTATTTTCATCAGCTGTTTATCTGTATGCTGTCCTGCAAACACAGGTTGTGAGGCATAGAACACTACCATATGGCTTATATTTCATCACCTTTTATTAGCCGATAAGGTTTAAATTGTCTGCAGGTATTCAGTGCAAACTATTGACCATCATATTGGAATGTCCAGCTTTCATCAGTATCTGGCCATAGATATGTTATGCCGCCTTTCATTTTGCACCTATATAATACAGAATAAATTGAGCTAACCAGTTAAAAGCACTCAGTGACCCAAACTGCATGAGATCGCAGCAAGTTTTGACTGTGTAAAAACAAAATGCTCCATCAAAGGCTGTGCACAACAGGGCCACCACTGTAGGACCATCACGGTACATTGTTATCAATCCTTCATTGTCTGTTGCATAACCAAAATAATCCTCCTTCATAAATAATATGAAGCCAAAATCAAAGGCTCTGCTATTAATAAATGACACTTTCCAGCTATAGAGAATGGCCACATTTACCCCCTGCCAGTTAACCTTGTAAGGGTGTGATGTATAAACGATAGACTTGCGAATGGAGCTGCGGTGTTATACTCTATTACAATATCACAAGCAGGAGGAGCAGCAACACTTTGCAGCTCTACCTCTCAGTGACCGCAAGGTGTGATGTGTACATGTGTTTGTATATGCCTGTGACACAACACACGCACGTGTGTCCACACACACAGGAGTCAGAACACGCCCTTTGCGGCTCTCTGTTGCAGCATTTTAATCACAACCTGCTGTGCCACACACACCCCCAGGCCATCATGTCCTTGTTTTGTCTCAGGAGCACTTTGCTTTGTGCCTGGAGGACTGACACACAGCCAAATGTCAGGGAACACTGGCTTATTTATAGACCGGAAGCGTGCGTATATCACAGCACCTGCAGGACCCAATGTTCAATCAAACTTTCAAGCACATTTTGTGTTGCCTGGGTGTGGGTGTGTTGGTGCACACCTTGCATGTAATAATTGTAGCTATTGGTAGAAGATGAGTGGTGTTACAGCATGCTGGAGAAGCGCTGTAAATTCTTCCAGCGGATCTATGGCTGTGTAATTTCTTAGTTGTCATATTGATGGTTGTTTTATGTTTATGTCACCTTGTTCTATTATTCCCAGATCATGAAACCAGGAAGTTATTTCCTAGGTTTAGAGCAGTTCTTACGGTTAACAAGACCCAGTGGAGTTGGCACAAAACAATTTGAAAGAATATTTTATGTTTTGTCATTCCCTGCAATAGCAGGCAGGTATTATAACAACATCTGAAATGTAAAGGTTAAAGCGATAGTTTTTAAAAAGTTAACAGGTTTTTTTATGTAAATTGTCACAGGTGCTACTTTAAAATAAGTTCCAGTGCCGGTGAGAAATCGTGTTTTCCGTAGCGGAGTGGGACCGAGGACAATAAATAGGGGTGTATGTTAGATTCTCCACCCAACACACCGAAGACCATGCAGTCATGATAATCAGATTGAGATTCCTTCAGCTAACCTAAGAATGTAAGATTATGGATGGTGGTGGGCACCGGGTGGCGTAGTGGTTAGAGTTGGAGTACTCACATTCAAATTAAAGGACCCAGGCCTGCATCACATCTCCTGTTGTACTGCTTTTTCTTAGGGTACATACCCTGCACTGATAAAGTAAAAAGTACCCTGCTGTATTAATGGGAAATAATTGTAAGGAGCTTGGAAAGCTAACACTAAGTTGCATTGAACGATAGTGTCAGCCACCCAGTGGTTTTTCTGCATAGTTCATGGAAATTATTCTTCTATGCAACATGTAACTGACCACAGCGAGAAGTTACAAAGCAGCTCAACCTCTCTGGCTGCTCTTTTTACCGCTCTCAGTCTTGTGTCCTGCAGACTGAGGAGCTGGAGGGTGAGCTCTCTCTGAACCACGGTACCAGCATTCTTCTCAGCCATTCTGCCTGGGTAGTTTCCACTTGAGGAGCTAAGGTGCCGGATGTTGGTCAACTTGCTTTTAAGCCCAGTGGGCTGATGGAACTCGGACCCAGAGATAATGGGCTGCTGGTGAGAGCTATTCCGCCTGACCCTGAAAGCCCTTATCCTTTTATCATTTATTTATTTTTATTTATTTTTTTTTTACATGCTGTCTGCATCTCACGGCCATGCTTAAAATTCTCAGTTCCTGCTTGCATGCAGAGAGGGATCCGGTTAGAGAAACAAAGCTGGCTATGAGCTATCCTCAGTCATCCCACCACCCAAATGGGGAATAGCAGTTTAGCGCTGAAACCCTCTGCTTTGTCACGGAGGCACTGTCTGTGGACAGCGCTTTTGGCACCCTCATAGAAGATGAGGGCCCTTGCAAGTCACCACAGGAGCTTGCCAAGACACCACAGGTGCATGTGTGTGTGCTTGCTCATCATATGAATATTTACACTTGTTTCAATAAGAAGTTTGGGACAGAGATACAAGCTGTATTTCACCATGTGTTTATAAAGATGCTTTTCTTTCTCAGTCTGACAGTAGTAAAGCAATATTAAAAGTACTTATTATAGTTTTTTTTTTTTTAAACAAATGTATTGATCATAAATTGATAGATTTTGCATACAGTTCATCAAAGGTCTCAGTGTGGGCCTGCGTCCAGCTAAAAGGTGCATTGTTTTCCATGTAATTTTTTAAAATGAGAACTTTCCAGTAACACAGTGTTAAAAAATAGAATAAGCTGTGTATTTTGCTAACGTTATACACTTAATTCAGCCTTAAACTAAGAATATGATAAATGTGAAAGACGACTGAACTGCATGACCTTTAGCCAACTTCCTTCCTTAATACAGTTCAGCCGTCTTAAGAGGACAAAATCACCTCACCAGTTTTCCAGTATGAGACTTTCATTTCATATGAGTTACTGAGCGTAAACGGTATAGAATGCAATTTGTCCCAATGCTTAAAATCTGTGCCAAAATTTACATACAGTGGCTTCAAAGCAAATTCAAAGGATTTCTGCAATAACCCCCCCCCCCTTCCCCAAAACAGCACTGCATCTCGGTACAATAATCCTCAGACAGTGAATGACTGCAAACTTAATACCTCCTTCTAAGCCATCATTTTGACAAATGGTAATTGAAGCAAAAAAAAAATCCCTGAAAAGAGGTTTTGGATCCTGAAGTCCAAAATTATTCCCAGCTTTACTCACGTCCATGAGTCTGACCTCCAGTGTCAGTTGTTTAACAACTGCAGCCTTAAATATGTACGAAAGTAATGTCAGAGTTGGGAAGTCGTCAATATTTTGGTTAACACTACTAGACAAGATTTTTTTTTTTTTTTAAAGCTCCTTGCATATGTGATTCAGTTCTGTATTTTCTATTTTGTGGTTGCTCAGCATAAATGGGTCAGCACATTATTCTTTATCTGCCATGTTTTTTTTTTTCTTTTTCATTTGGAAATCACAGGATGGAGATATCCGTTAATTCCTTGGCCGGTTCTCCGAAACCCGGTTTATTTTTTGGGGATTACCCATCATTCACAAGGCAGAAAAACAGGAGTAAGTATTGTAGGCAGATGTTTGCACAATGGCTTTGTCACGCGAGGCTATGATGCGATGGGAGAGCAGTGTGCAGGTCTTGCCACCGATGTCAGCAGAAGGGGTCATTGGTCCACGTATGTCCTACACAAACAGTGTAATTCGATGCAGTGTAATTTGTTGGATAATGCAACTATGAGCAGAAATTTTCACATATTTGCAATGCGAAGCTGCCAGGTGCGCTCAGAAGGGCAGGATGATTTAGATGCCACATAAAAAAACTGCCGAAATTTGCAATTCTATCAGCCGTTCCATCGGGCTGCATCCTGAGGCTATTAAAACCAACCGGTTGTCGGTAAGACCAGAGAAATAGGCATGGGTGCCATCTGGATTGGAGGCTTCTTACCATCTCTCAGAAGTAAAGTAGTCTCTTTCGGAAAGGTCAGGAGTCCATTTCGGTGTGGTGCCGTTAATGCACGCGTGCGTGCATCCACGCTATTGCAAACCGAACTCTTGCTGAACTGCTCTCATAAAGTAGTCTGCGTGGACCAGAGAACAACTACAAAAACCCCAAAGTGCTCAAAATGCAAGGCATCTTAATGTCCAAAATGTTCAGTGAGGGTCGTAGTCCTATTACACTATGGGGAAAAAGACACATTCCCTTACTAGAACCCAGATATGACTTGGTGCCGGTCCACTCTGTTAGCAGTTAGCAGTCAGAGTGCAGTTTGTAACTCTGAGGGGGATTGAGTTCCTTAACCTGTAAAATTTTGCTGAGTATCGGATCTCTTGTTTTTGAAAAGCTGAAGACCCAACAATTACTTTACATCTTTGCTTTGCAGTTCCCCATGAACATTTCTTTTAAAGGATTTAATGTGTTAAAATGTGTTTTTTAAACTTTTGAAACTGGGCCATGTTTTGACCTTTGCCAGTTTCTGGGAAGTAATCCTGAAAACAAGGAAATCACTTGTCACTCACTGGATGTTTATTGTCACAAATTTTGTCAGTTAGAGCTGCTAAACCTGAATGTTTTTTTACTACATATATTTAATAGTAAATTTAATGCCTATCCAGTGATTTCGTGTCATAGGAAAAGATTTCTGTAGCAATACTTGTAGGCCAGCATTGGTGCTTTTGCTTTTCTCTCATACTTCTTCTTGCTTACCGGCGTTTCCCATAAGCTGCTTTTTACTTCCTCCGACTGACCAGATTCTCTAGCTGAACTGCTCTTCCTTTCAACTGAAACTCGTGTCCCCTTTTTTAAATATATGGCACATCAGCAGCATCTTCTACTATACAGTATTTCACTGACTTTGGAAAAGCAAAATTTAATACGTAATAGTTTGCTGATACACACCCCGACATGTCCGATAGTGGCACTTCTTTTTCTACTCGAAGCCCTGTTCTGCCGCGATATACAAATTGGCACGGCTATGGTCAGCACTGAGAACTGAAATTCAGTCACCTCTCCGTAAAGGCTGATCGAATCGGTTTCATTTCCCTGTTGGCTCAACCCACAAGAAGGAGCTGAGACAGACGCAGAATTTCCTACAGAGCAATAACCCCCACCCCATGGTCTTGTTCTCTGCAAATAAGCCACAGCGTGCAGCTTATTTGTCGCTCCCGTAGGACCAGCGCAGCGCTCTTATGTAATCCACAACATTTCAGCTCCTGCCATTTGTGTAATTGTTTTCCTATGGTCAGTGATGCCGAAATACTCAGTTTATTCCACAAACTGTGTTTGTTGGAAGCTTTATTTCAATATTTCAACTGTTATCCTGTTTCCAGCAGATCCATGTAGCTGCAATACATTATCTTTCAGGGATGGAATTCCAAATTGGAATTATATCTTAAACTTTTGTAATTGCCCCGCTATAGTAATAATCACCTCCCGAGTTTTCTTTAATAAAATCCGATTAAAGTCGATAAAACTTTCCCATCGTTGTATTCATAAGAGTGCGGGTTTGATGCGTTAGGCCGGCCGCTCAAATTTGTACAAAGAAATCAGATTTTCATGTCACTTCGCATCCTACGGTGTAATTTCTTTAATATCTCAAAGTGCTTTTTCGGATCCGCCATTTGGGCGAGTATTAAGTAATCTGTGAAATAATATTGTTTTCCAGTTCAGTGAGAAACCTTTCTGGCTGGAGATGTGGCAGTATCTCTCCTAAGCGCACGTCTGCCAGTTTGGTGAACTCTGATACACAAACATCTCAAAGGCCATCATTTATTTTGAGACCTTGTGCTTTGGAGATTAAATTCTGTTGTGTAGCAACACTTTTGTATATGCAAAATGACTCGTCTTTTTCAAATTTTATTTTAGGCTGCAGCAGGTATTTTAAGGCAGAAGAGACAGCAGCAGAGAAGTTACCTTTCGGCCAAGAAACTCTGGTTCAAATCTTACCTCTCGCTGTATTATGCTAAACTGCTCCAGTAAAAGTATTGCCCGGTTGTATAAATAACTGAATAATATTAAGCAGCTGAACGTGGTTTGCTGCTGTGGGGAAAAGTATTAAATAAATACAAATAAATGTGCAGTATATTTACCCATCATTCATACCCGACCCTTAAACGGTTATATTTATAATCGCTAGTAATTATTTACCTGTTCCAGCTGTTTTTTCATTGCAAAATTATCATCCAAAAAAAATGTTACTTTATTTTGGCAAGGTTTGTATTAATATGTTTGCCAGGAACACAAAACATTGGATTATTTAATATAACATCTAAATGGGAGATTTGTCTTCAGAAGAAAAATTTATGAGCAGCTTTCCTGCAGACATTGTTGTCTAGAGTTTGTTTGCGATTAATGTCCAATTGGGTCCGGTAATAATATTGTTGTAAATGACATTCCGCTGATAAAATAATAACATGTGCATGAAATGCTCAGAGCTGGAGCAGAAGAGTGTGTGTGTGTGTGTGTGTGTGTGTCTCTCTCTTTCTCTCTCTCTCATAAAAATGATTCCCTACCTGGCAAAAATATTTAAACCAAGTATAATTTCACAAATAAATAAAAAAAGATGTTTAATGAGAGGCTTTGGTGCAGGGCCTGAAGTCAGGTTGCGGTTCCTCTCCTCTCACCACCAAGGGCATGCCGTTGCCCTGTTTTCTGAACTTATCTCATTTTTATTTAAGCCCTTTTCTTTTATTAAGCATTCCTGATGCGAAAAATGCATCTAAGAGCGGCTAAAAATCTGAGGAGTAAAACAACCGCTTGCTTCTTGTCAAGTGCGTAGAGATTTAAAACCAAAAATATTTATGTCCAAAAAAAAAATCTGCTGAAAAATCCAATTTTTCAAAGGCTTTGATTTTTTTTTTCACAAGCACAGCTTTAACTCTATAAGCAGCACTTTGCCCAAATTGTTTTATCACAAAATCTTTCCTGTCAGTCCAATAAATGTAATACCTTTTTCCTCCCTCTCCCCTAAAGGTAAAAGTCAAAAGAAATGTCTTAAACTGTCTAGGGTAAAACACATTAGTTTAGGTCCACTTCCCATGCAGGGCACTAATGTTGCATTCTGGGTCTCCGGGATAAAAGCTGAGATACTTTTGAATCCAGTAAGATGCATGCAGATGTTTTCAGAACAAATGCCTAAAAACATTACTACCTTTACATTGACGTTTATCTTCTGTTCAAAAGCTAACTAATGAGTGATTTTTTTTTCTCAAAGAGAGAAACCACAAAGTCTGTTGTCACCCACAACCTGGTCCCTTAGCTATGATGGGCAGCTGAGAATGGAAATAATTCTCCAGCCCAACAATATTTGTACTCCTCTTAACAAAGTGCAGCTGCCTCTGACTGAACTGACTGCTTTCTGGTATAAAATAGGCAGCAGGAGGTGGACTTCTGTGAAGAAAGTGACATACACACACACACACACACACACACACACACACACACAGAGGTCTTCTATACAAATCTGCTTTAATTCATATTTAGCAGACACCTTTCTTCAAGGCAACGTACAGAAGTCCAAATGCTTACAGGTATCAACTCATCTATTTACACCCCCCCCACACACGCACCCACAGTGCTGCAAGGCACCAGCTCTACCTGCTGTGCCAAAGGAAGATTACATTTTAATACTCATATATGAAAGACGTAAGTAATATTTATTTCTGTTGCAGCCTGCAATATGATGGTGTTTGAGTGTGTAAGAAAGAGAATGAACTGTCTGAAGAGGCTTGTAGAGCTGTCATACGCACACAGTCACACTTCTGTGCATCACATACCACGCTCTAAGAAACAAGAAGCTCCTTCCGAGAACTTCTCCATCAGAGAAACTGATAGGAGAAGACTTCTCAGAGCACTAACCAAAACGCAACTGTCGCACAGAATCCTGCTCGCAAAATGTCAGCGCGTTTGTAAATTCTTGGTTTACACCAGAAAGTAAATGTGCAAGACTTGTATCGGGGCCTTTTTTTAATAAACCTCATGCTCTGGTGAGCACGGTAAACAAAGCTGATATTTGGATGACATTACTGGGACTCTGTTTTGCTTTTCTTCTTCATTAAGTGCATGGAAGGTGTGTGAGAAAAGTATGTAAGAAGCCTTCTCTTCTTTTCCAAATTATCTCTGTAAGGTTAGTCCCTGCAATGTAAATAGCATAATGATAAAGTGCAATATTTCAGCGATTTAGTCATTTTACCTTTTAAGCGTCTTCCGATATAAAAGTCAGCTGTTGTGCTGATAGACCGTATGTTGGTTATAACTGATACATTTATTTTATTATTGTTATTTAGCTGCGTGATTGTTTTGACACCTTTTAACTGGATGTCGCATCAAGTTGAATCCAACCGAGAGCGACCGCTGGTGTCCGTGACAAGGGAGGAAGAAAATACCATAATGGTCCGAATATAAGACGTTCTGTAACTTGGCTGCTTGAGAGTTGTTTGACGCCTCTGCCTCATCGATCACCGTTGCCTTGAAATTGGCATCGTAACTTCTCCTCAGTCCTTGGTTAATTTGGCCTAACTTTGAGCTTTTTCCCCAGACCATCTCGAGGTTTTGCCATCTTTCACGCTCGCTAGCTCCAGCTGACCATTTCTGTGGATAATTGACACCAGCGGAAAAGTGACCCCACCTACTGGTGTTATACGCTATCTGACCTGTATAAGTCTAGACCTTGAATATAAGATGGCCCCATCTTATTTAGACGTAATTCCCAGCAAAAATCCCATCTTATATTCAGGCCAGTACAATAATTTACTCACTCATACAGTATTTTTAGTGGAAATTATATTTAAAATCAGCACATTGCTTAAGGATACCACAGCAGGAGGTGGGATCCCAACCTGGGTCCTTCAAGTGCAAGGCAGCAAGTCCAACCACTGTGCATAAATGATGTAATAACAGCTTTTAAGTCATTAGCCTTTCATACTTTCCACAGACAAAAGTACTCTTTTGGCAAAATTCACCCCTGTAAGGGTCATGCTTTCCAGCACGTGTTCGTGCGCTTTAAAAGACGCGTAGACGTACGGATGCAGTCAGGAGGCCTGCCAAGTGATTTAATTTCCGAGTAATTTTCCACTTGTAGATTTGCTGAGGAATAAAGGAGCCAATGTGGCTTTAATGGAACTAAAATGTCCAGCACATCCTCGGCGGTGCCTTGTTTAAAAGCCGAATTCTTTATTTGAGCAAAGATGGCACGTTGCTTCCACCTAGTGCTGACTAGAAAGTGGCTCTCGGTATAATCAGACACCAGCATAATGAAACAAATGTCGACATAAGACTAGTTAATAAAATAGGACCGGAATAATGGCAGCCTCTATAAGGTCCATTTATGCTGACAAATTGTTCAACTTGCGTCGGTTTGCATGCCATTTCTCACTGCGATTCATTAATAAAAGAACCCAAAATATATTTGAGGAGCCTTAAAAATCATTACTTTTCTTATAAAACAATAAGTTTGTACAAACAAATTCATTTTTGTCTCATTTAATCAGTATAAATACTTGGATTTTAGTTGTTTTAGTTTGTTTTATAGCTCGCCAAAATGTAGCACATTTGTAGTCTTTTTTTAGGCAGTGATGCACAATGAAAGGAGCTGTTTGCAAACTTGAAAGGTTTCCCACTATCACTTTTCTGCTAAATGTGGAGACGAACTTACAGCGTAATTGGATTGGCTGAACTTTTTGAAATATGTTGTTATAAATATAACTGGATTAACAGGGATGAACCTGCTGGTTCTCTTACAAAGGGATATGCAAGTAAAGAAGTGTGACACATCCCATAGTCCTGCTGGCTTGTTTATGCCAGCAGGTTGCATAGTGCTTAGAACCCCTGTCTCTTAATCGTAGAGCCTGGGTTCAAATCCCACCTCTTCCTGTGCTACCCCAGGTAATTGAATTAATAGAATAAAATTGCTTTCTTGTGTAAATATAAATAAGTGTAAGCAGCTTAGTATACAAACCTAACTTTGTAAGCTGCTTCTGTGAAAAGTGTCAGCTGAGTAATTTAATAGCTCAGTTCTGGCTGCACCCAGTAGGTCAGGAGTTCTCAGCTCTTTCTCTCAGTTGTCCTTGCATTTGCTGCCTTTTATTTCAGTGCTTCCCTTAACCGATTAATTTATTGTGACGTTTGATTTAATTTTTGTAAAATCTAATATTCTACACTGAGTTTTTATTATGTTTCAGATTTATGCCCTTTGAGGAGCGCGCGCCTCCCGACAGCTGAACAGCACAACCTCAGGCACCATGTGGGCTTCTTCACAGGTCAGCTCATGCTGCATTCAGTACTTAAATTCCCTTGCCTCTTGTTTGCCGGTTTCACCTCTTATAATCTCGGCATTCGTGGCCCTGTTTGGACTACCCAGTCAATATGAAAGTGTCCTGTGACTGCAGATTCATTTGCAATGTTTTTATAGATTTCCTTTGACTCGGCGCTCTTGTTTTTTCCATTAATGATGAATCAATGCACAAAAATCGAGCGTCGTGTGTGCATAGGTTTTGTCTGTGGGCGTTTGTTAAGTGTACGGTATGTAGTAGCTACAAAGGCTGAATGTGTGCAGGCAGACAGTATCATTGAGTCATTTTTGAAGAGAAACTCAAATTGCTATGTTGTTATGATAACTCATTTTAAATATTGAATTCATTTCCATTTTAATGGACTGGGGGATATTTTGGTATAAATGGATGTCAATTCTGGGGCTCAAAAACACACAGAAATTGTTACCTTTGATGCTAATGTTTATTGGGTCATTTATGACAATTCAGGCTATGAAGGAAATTAATTCCCTTGCAGAAAACTGTAGTTGAAAGCCATTAATATTAATGCTAAGTTAATATTGAGTTTTTACAATGCTTTGACATGTTCGAATCCCCGATCCCTCCTTCGCAACAGTTAGCTGTGTATTTCACTCTTGTGTACAAGCATTACCTCCTGCAGTGATTCACGCGTTTTTTTTTTCTTTTCTCTCTTCTTCCAACCGTGTGATTTTTAATAGCTCGGTCTCATTTTGTTGAATGATGATGTGAGAGGGTCTCGCAGACATTAAGCAGGTGCGACCAACCTAGGGTCCTGGAAAGCTGCAGTCCCGCAGATGTTAGACAATATATTTTAATTAGCAATTGGATGACAGTAGAAACCCTATCTGAATAAAGCTGTAAAGAGCCCAACAAAACAGTTCGGTGCTACGGATGAGTAACAAACGTGCCCTGTGGCTCTTGCGAATGGAAGCACTTTTATTAGTCGGTAAATTGCACAACTATTCCTTATTTAACTTTATCATTTAAACCCTTCCTTTGGTGTTTTTTTTCCCCTTTTCAAATTAAAGGAATAAGTGGTTTGCTTGTTGTAGGTAATTTAAGGAAGCCTAACTGATGCCACTGTCCTCCTCATACTGTGGGAAGATGAGAATAGAGAAACTGCTGTGGAAGAGAAGCATATTGTGAGGAGATTGCAGGTAGATTAGAAATTGTCTTTTTTTTGACACTGTATGGACAAAAGTATGTGGACCCCTCCTACTAATGCCTGAGCTGAGCCGTTTCGGCCGCACCACACAGCATACAAACGCATTCTAGACAATTCTGTGCTTTCAGCTCGGTGGCTACAATTTGGGAAAGAAGAAGGTCCTTTCCTGCTCCAGCATGACTGTGCGCCCCCCCAGTGCACAAAGCGAGCTCCATAAACAAATTCCCAAAATGCAGTGGAAAGCCTTCCTAGAAGAGTGGGGGCTGTTATAACAGCAAGGGGGGCTGGCAACTCCGTGTTAATGCCAGTGGATTTGGAACGGGATCTTCAACAAGGACGTACGGATGTGGAGGTCAGCTGTCCGCATACCTTCGGCCGGTGTGTCTCTGCTTTCTGCGCTGATATTGTCTGTTCAGAATAAGTCCATTCAAGCGCCATCCTCTTTTGCTACACCTTCCACGCTTTGAAGTTTTCACTTTCTGACTCTGACAAATGAACATTTGATCTGCAACAGATTTTAGCACACATTGCACTTTTGAGCAGGAAATCATGACATATCTGTTCGCAGGCAGCTACAATGTGAGAACAGCAGACAACTGCATGACGCATCCGCCTGCTGTCTCCAGCGGAACATCTTGGTATCAGCGCAGAAAGCAAGTTAGACCCGTTTGTGGGAACAGCTCTTGCTGGTTTACATCCAACTGCAAAAGGGCAAGTATGAGTGTACCGTCCATAACACTTGGACCTTAACTTGTGTGTGCAGAACTGGCATTTTAGGATGGAGAGAAAACTTTTTTCTGCAGTACCGTAACTACTGCATCTATAAGATTGCGCTGTCCTATGGTGAACGTAAGAAAAGTAAAAAAGCACCACTTTCTTGATCCTAAGGTGTTTCTCATTCAATTTGTTGTACTGCAATAAAATCACCAACAGTCTGAGGTGCCCAACATGCTTTACACCTTTTTTTTTTTCCCCAAATCATGCATTCTAACAAAGTTTATAATATATTCCCGGTACTATTTTCCTACATTAGAACTGGGGGAAATTCTACATTGCAAATGAAAAAGCTGTTTGTTGCCATGGCGCTGTCATGGCAACAAATCCTGCTGGTAAACATGAATGGCCCATAATAGCAAAATATACAAGAGTCATATCGCACCCTAGTCTGCTTAACTTCTATTTATGGACCCAGTGCAGGAAAAAAAAGATGTTTTTGAATTATGTACTAAACACGGTTGGTTAAGTGGAGGTTTTTAAACATTACTTTTTAATAAATGTAAATCAGTCTAACCATCCTGTGCTGGACTACGTATCTGTGGTGGAGGAACATGTGAGGTTTGGTCACCCTGTGCTAATAATAGATGAGCACAGTGTGATTCCCTTGGAGACCATGGCTTTGTCCACCTGGACAGCCTCTCCTTAAGGGAGCAGCCACTGATAGGCCACTTCTCTCCCATTTCCACAATTACCCATCCAGTAACAAGGAAGGTCAGGCCCAAGGACGGCTTTTAATGGTGAGAAGCTACTCATCTTGGCCACACTTTTTTCCATTGTGGGAGACAGCAGCTAAGTGCTCAGGAAGTCAGTAGGAAGGAGAGATAATTGTTTGCTGCTCGCTGGTTTTAAAAAGCTCTCTTGGAGTGTAGCTGCAAGCTAATGTCAATCCTAATGGGGCGAAGAAGGTCGTGGCCCCTTGCGCACATGGTGTCTCGAGGGGTCAGATGGCGTCACCACCCTGGAAGCAATGCTGTGGTTCGATCTATTGTTTTCCAGGCAAATTATCCAGGTTCAGATCCCACCTCCTGCTGTAGCACCTTATTCTCCAGCAAAAGTTCTCCGGCTGCATAAAACCGTAAATCGTTCCAAGTAGTTCAACATTTCGTCACTTGGGAGAAGAGTTTCGCTTAAATATAAAGAGGACGATGCTAGGCTGTCGTGCAGCAAGCATGCACCGAATCGCTGTAACTGGCTTAGACCAGGACTTCAGATCGAGTTGCATGAAAACAGACTCCATAGTCTGACCTGCATTAATGAATTATTTTAACAAGGCCTCCCATTATGTAAGTCACTTAAGGGATGAACCGGGTCTTCTGCTAATCCACTCCATCCCGTCTGCCACCGTTGCTCTTCTCTTCTCTTTCTTTTTCGGCGCTCGCCTCATTTTTACGCGTGCCGCCCGGCGTGTCGTGGCTCCCGGCGTCGTCCACGTGAAGGCTGGTAAGATGAGACAATTAGCTGCTCGATGACACACCTCAGTGACGATGACAACCCTCGGGGGGAAGCGAGGGACAACGTTCTGGAGGTCAGCATCAACGCAAAGGCCCTTGATGGCGTAAACAGGTTCTACACGATTTGTACGGCACGTTGTTTACCTTGGGGAAAAGGCCGCTGTGAAAAAGTAAACACTGGGTTTAGGTCGAACGTGTTTCTTTCCTTTTTTGTTTCCTTTTCCCTGGCTGCCCATGATGCACTTTGAATATAAGTAAGTTTTCGTTAGATGGCCTGAAGTATTTTTGGCACGAGTGTGACCTGCTTTTAGTGCTGACATGCACACATTTCCTCTTAATAGTATATGGCATTGTTTTTTACTCTGCTTAACTGACAATTTACATCTATCGGTGTTAATGTGTGACTCGCTAGTTTTAAAAAACAAAATGAAAAGTTTGTGCGCCGTATCAATTCCATGCATCTGCTTGGGTGTTGCGTATTGGCAAAAATAGTGGTTTTAGGCTGTGCTTGGAGAATTGTGTATCTGTGTCTGTATCTCACCGTCTGTTGGTGAAATGTACTTTTTTCCTCTGAGTTGTGCACTCTATGGCCAAAAATATGTGGACCCCCCCCCTTCTAATGATTGAGTTGTGCTGTGTCAGTTGCACCCACACAGCATACAAACACATTCTAGACAATTCTGTACTTCCAGCTTTGTGGCCACAGTTTGAGGAAGAAGAAGCTCCTTCCCTGCTCCAGCATGACTGTGTCCCCCCTGTGCACAAAGTGAGCTTCATAAACACAGGGTTTGCCCAGGTTGGTATGGAAAAACTTGAAAGGCTGCACAGACCCCTGACCTCAACCCCATGAACACCTTTGGGATGAACTGGAATGCCGACTGTGAACCAGGCCTTCTCACCCAACCTCAATGATGCTCTTATGGCCGAATAGGCACAAAGTCCCAAAATCTGGTGAAAAGCCTTCCCAGAAGATGGAGGCTGTTATACAGCAGCAGCAAAGGAGGGGGGGGGGGGGCAACACCATCTTAATGCCCATGGGTTTGGAATGGGATCTTCAGCAAGCACATATGGGGATGATGCTCAGGTGTCCACATACTTTCGTCCATAAAGGATACATCACTCTGGAGAAAAGTGTTTAAATTATTAATTATTTCATTCTTTATATAAAAAAAAATCACTTGTCCACTGTAGTGTCATTGTGGTCTGGAGTTTCTCTTAAAAGCTTTAGGTGTGAGACAGGGAACACACTGGGTTCTGCACCAGCCAACCAAAGATATCACACACATTCACTCACGCATACACACACACGGCAGCTTTGATTCATCGGTTCACCTGAAACACCTCTCTTTGGACCGTTGGAGGTAACCACAGCATCCAGAAGAACCGCAGCAGAACATGGGAAACGCGGCACGTTGGTTTTTATTCATCCAGAGGGTGTGGTGTCCCACAGGCATGTTTTGTGTTTGGTCTTTTTTCGTGACGTGTTGATATATCTAAAAACAAAAGAGTTTTGGATTTAAATATGTTCTGCCTCACATTCACAGTAAGAACTGCCAACGGAAACGTGTCTGACAGATTCATTTGTAACTTAACATTCTGAAACGTTTTCCGGGTTGCGAATACTTTTGCAAAGCTATCCTAGCTGATGATGGGCAGATATTAGAGGAATAAAAATATTAGCAGTAGTGTTTAAAGGAATTATACACAAACACTGGGAGGACAAAGAGGGGATGTCACACCCCTTCGGTAAAGCCTCAGAATACCGTGGTAAAATAACTGCTCGGTCCGCCGAGGGTGGATTTGCATACGAAAGGCCCGGGTTCACGTGCTGCCGTCTGCCCCTCACCCAAATGTGTCCAGGACCCCCTTTCATTTTTCATCAAACAGATGGTTACCTAATTCAGCCACGTGGATGGAGCGTGCAAATATTACACACACACACACACACACACACACCTTCTCCCATGAGTGCTTTGCTTTTGATCCGCATTAAGCGTGCGGTCCCGGCGCTGACCCACATGTGGGCAAGGGTTAAGGGTTGCGCAGGAGGCGACGCTGCGGGAATGTGAGCTGGGGGTGTGTGTGTGTGTGTCGGGGGGAAGGGGGTCTGTGTCGCACGCGTGGACCCCGGTGGGCTGCTTCCAGAGGCGCGTGCGGCCACGGCACACACCGATTGGACCGGGGAGGGCGTCGCGGTTCGGGTGGGGTGGGGGTGTCGAGGGGCGGAGGCGCCGCTCCTATCGCTGCGCTGCACCCGCACTCGGCGCCACGCACGGGTCCGCGGCACGCGGCGCAGGCGGGGCGTGGGGAGGGTGGGCAGCGCGGGGCGGAGCGACGGGGCGCCGTGAGTCGACGAAGCGCGAGACGCCCCGCGTCGGCCACCACCCGCTTCCCCGCGCCGGAGACCCCCAACCGGCATGGATTAGCGGGAGGCGACGGGGGGAGCGGCGCTAAATCCCCTTTGTTCCCGCGCTCATCTGGATTTAAGGGACAAAACGCACACGCGAGTTCCTTTTTTCTTATTTTTTTATATTAAAAAAAATAAATTAATAAATAATAAATAATAACAATACATAGGAAAACCGGAGCGGCGCGCTTGAGGGACGATGGACGCGAACATGCGCAAATTCACGGTGCGGAGGTTCTTCTCCGTGTACCTGCACAAGAAGTCCAGGTCCAAGAGCTCGAGTCTCTGCAAGCTGGAGGTGGGTTTTGGTTCTAGACCGGGCTCTGACGCTGCGGGGATGCGGGACGGATGCGGGACGGATGCGGGAGGGCTGCGGTGAGCCGCTCTGCCACTGTCCGTGGTGCTGAAAGTGCTGCGCGCTGCTAGGGGCTTGGGGGCTGGTGGGCAAGGGTGGTGGGGGGGGGGCAGCTTCGCACCTTTTTGCTGGGGGGGTGAAAGTGTGCATCTTTGAAGTGCTGAGGAGCAGAAAGGATGTTAATTATTCTCCAACTTCTGTGGATAGAAAGAATATTTTTTAACCCAAGTGCTTTCTTCCTATTCTATCTAGAAATCTTATAACATTCGCATCTTTTACCCTGACTGTTGTCTAATGAAACTTTTTAGCACAAGAGGGACGAAAATGTTTTTGATTTCCTCCTTTTATATGGAACTGCACTGCATCTAACCCACAGTCTCAAGTGGCTTTTAAAGAAAAATGGCTTTGGTGGACTATTTTATGGATTTCTCGAGCTGCGAATTCAAACATTGTCTAATCTTGCAGTTTGTAGAGGTCGCAGCACTTTTTCACAAAAGTGAGAATTCCCGTGAGCTAGTTAAGCTGTTGTTGTGCAACTTTTTAAGTTGTACATTCGATAAGGAGCTATTTTGGGGAGCCTTGCAATGTAAGAAACAGCCTAGAGGTTAGCAGATGTTTTTGCCCTCTTATTTCCGGCTCCTGCGGGCATCCTGTGCGTCTGAGCGTCCGCAGAGGTTGAGGGATGCGAGATGTGACCACAGGACTGAGGATGCTGAAGGGCGCGGAAATGGGAGGAACGGGCAGCATAGGTCATAGTCGTGTTCATATTCGCCAGGAAGCTCCTCTTTCTATCCGCTCGGACCATGCAGTGTGGCACGCAAGCCTTCCGGAAACGCGCAGTAAGTTGAGCCCTGCTGTGTGATGAAAGTCTGCCTTGGTAGATGTTCTCCTTCGCGTGAACCTGCTCAGATGCATTGCAAAGGTGCCTGACATTGGGTCCAGATTTCTGTCTGCTGTGCTCGTCCTACTAGAGAGAATAGTGCATTTGTCCAACTGCAGATATGTGTCAGTGATAATAATAATAATAATAATAATAATAATAATAATAATAATAATAATAATAATAATAAAGTCCAATAAATAGAACAGCAAAAAAAATACCCAGGAAACACATAGGTGTGTATCTTAAACGTTCATAAACTGTGTCTATGCTTCAGTTTAGCTGGTTAATGTCTTAAACCAACACTGGTTTGCTTTCCAGTAAAGCCTTTATGTGTTTATGTTTGCAGAGTCTGCAGGATATTTGGATAGAGTGTCTCAGATGGGTAGCATTTTTTAAATTATTATCATAATTTTTTTTTAGCACAAAGTAGAAGCAGTTCCGGGGACTAATGAGAGGCTGTGCAAACACAGGTCTGCAAGCCTAGCAGTTATGAAGATGCACACATGTACGTCCATAACCCGAAGCCAAATAGTTTGTTACCAGTCTCTTCTCTGCTCATATTGTGTTTCATTTCCATTTAATCCAGTTAAGCCAATGGCAGAAATCCTGTTGGCTTAGCAAATATAATTTTTCTTTAAATGACCAAAGTTAGAATTAACTGTGTTTTTTTTTTTTTTTCCCCCCAAAATTTCCTTTCACTTCAGCTTAAAGTAAGTGGCGACTGTGTGTAGGTGTGTGAGCAATTGACATAGGAGCAGAACTGCAACTGCCACAAAGAAAATAATTTCATGGTCATTATTCCTTCATCAGCCTGTAGACACTCCATAATCAGCATGCTGTGCTTCTGCGCTTGCTTCTCGATGTAAGAAACATCTTAAAATCTTAAAAAACGGTTTAAGACTTCACTGACGGTAATGCCGATAATTTGATAAACTTGCCCATCGCGAGAGGCATCAAAGTGCAAATCTGTGAAGTCTGTAGTTAAGTTAAGGTAAATAAGAGCAGGCCTGGAGGACACGTGATGTTCACTGGTAATTTGGATTTTTCATCTCAGCTCAGATTTTTATCAGTTAGTTTGTCCATTATAAATTATTAGATGCTTCTCTTTTTATTTTATTGCAAATAAACACCCGCCCCTGAAATCTGCACTGATTTCAAGTTCAGTGCAGGTAAAATGTGCGAAAGGTTGTTTTAATGTATAAATTTGGAGACAGCAAAAACCATGGCAGTGGAAGGCCTGAACAGGGCACATTGCTGTGAATGGCTCAGCAAAACCAAGTGGGCCCAGCAGTAGAGTAACGTCAGATGCTGCTAAATATACTGTACAGTGGCCCAAGTTGAGAATATTGCACATATTCACGTCATTGGCTTGGTAGCAAGAACACCGTGTCAACCTCCCCCCCTTTTTTCCATGACATGTCTGCCTACTTTATTGATTTCTTTCCTCTACATTCCAGTATTGACTTTCAGACCATTTCCTGTTCAATGTTTTCATGATGGCCCGATTCCTAGGTGGAGCATTTCCGTGTATTAAAGTTATCGTGCAAATATTTTCTGAGAAATGCCCCTGTATATGGAAGCGTACTTTCAGGCTCGCTCAGGTCATTTCCAGATGTAGAGGTGCAAAGTGGCCCGATCCTCTGGAGAGACCCTCGATCCATCAGCACACCACCGGGCAAGTCTGAACGCAATGTGTTGCCTTGTGCATTTCAAAGTTACCTTTTCAGCTATCGCATAATATGGATTGTGATGGTCTGGTAGCTCCAAACCTGTGGGGGATGTGATTTTGGCTGAATCTCAGCATCCACACCGCATTAGAGATAAACAGCAGGGATCCCGAGACCCTCGTGTGGCTGTTGGTGCTCAGAAAGTCTTAAGCAGAAATGAAAACGCAGGGCCTCATTTATTTCAGCACGTTTGCTTGTGTTGGGTATCTGCTACAGTGCCATGGGCTTTAGGGAGTGCGTAATAGTTTATAATGAATGATCTGGGGCAGATTCATATTGCGAGAATCAATACTAGTGACTCCATACTGATGTAATGTAGCCGCATTTGGATTTTCTTACTGACTCTTAAAAAAATGCCTCCTGAATGTTGAAATGCTGTTTCAGTGTTTACAGGAAGTGAAATCCAATCGGGTTTTTTAAGAGGAACTACGGGTTTTTTTGAAAATTACTTTCCACACTTCAGCACCATTCTGGCAGCATTTCCTTGGGAAACGTGGCCGGTAAACAAAGATAATTTAGAGCTGAGAGCAGGTTTTGCAGGCAAGATGAAAATGCGAGTCATATTTTTGTTTCGTCCCCACGCGAGAAGACACTCGCTGGCCGTGCTAGTTTGAGGAGGATACACAAAGTCAGGGTGTTTGGCGGACCTTCATTATGAAACCACTTACGATTCTTAATGGAAATCCCATTTATAGGAATAGAACAGTTACATTTCTTTGACTGGACAATATTCTGTGTACCAGATTAAAAACGGATTTAAAACAAGAAAAGAACACTTTTTTTTTTTTAATTTAAAAAAAGGCTATTTGCAGAAACAGGCATGAAATGTACTTTCAGCCCAGTGCCACTCCTATTTAAGTTAAATTGATGAAATAATAAAAAAGGTCCCATAGACCTGCACTGGACCAGTGGCTGTTCATAGATGGATGGATGAATGGATGGATAACAAACAGAATGCAGGAATTTCACAAGAAATATGTAACAGTAACCTTTTTTCCACTCATTCATCCCACAGCAGGTAAAGAACAATAACTGTCACTATGTCAACATGTAGTGCCATTGTGTTATAAATATGTCATTTAAACTGCCTCAGAACTAGATGTGCAAAGGTGCTTTTGAATTTACAAATAAAGCAGAGAATTATTGGGGTCTGAAACAAAGATTTAAATGAAGACTTACATTGTGAGCATTTGCTCCTGCACTGCTTTAGTGTATTTATTTTATTTCTCCTAAGGACTTCTCTCCCAGACCTATTTTTGTACTTTGTGGTGATCATCAGTTCTGCCTGATAAATAGTGACAATAAATCTCAGTGACCTCTAGGGAACCGGGTTTTAGCTCAGGCAGAGCGCACTACAGGAGAGGGATGGTACCTTGTTGGCTTAGTACAGCAGTCGTCAGCTCGATATGAGCTGATAATGTTATCTGTCGTGTGGCAAGCAGCGCTTTCTGCTCACCTCCTTTTGTGGGTATGAAGTATATTTTCAAGGCTGTGTAAACTGTGGTCTTTAAATAAGCAGTTGACTCCTTTCTTTTGTATTATTCTTGCATGAGCTATTAATACCTCTGACTGACAGATGGTCCCTTCATTGTGATTACATAGTACTTTATCTCTACCTCTGTATCTCTCTTGGCTTGTTTGATCTTTGTTCACAGCTTTGTTTTTCAAGCCACAGACTTGAAATTTGGCACACGGGTACTTCTCACCTTAAGTGAGATTTTTGCAGTCAAACACATACACACACAGTACCACGCGCAATGGTGGCTTGTGGTTCCATGCAGTTTCCAGCTGATTTGTCAGGATGAGGACGAACAGGCCACTTCACACACATACAAACACACAGGGGTGGGGTGACGGGGCGTGTCCTAGAGGAAAGACCTGAACAGGTGACAGGGAGAGGTAAGAAGCTGAACATGATGCACACAACCCTGCACTAATTTAAGCGTAATAAAATTTGGTGCCATATATCCTTTGCACTATGACCAGCAGGATTGTCGCTTTCTGTGGTGTCTGCCTATGCAACAGTAATAGCCATACCTGTGAACTACTGCAAATGCACTACGTCAAGGGTAATCCGCTTTGGTGATAAATAAGGTGTTGTTACTCTTTACCTTTCCACTTTCTGCTTTCTGATCTGGGCAGTACCAGGTAAGTCAGCTGGTTCATGTTTGTGGGCCAGTGCACTTGTGAGAACAACTGAAAGCTTTAAAAACTGCACAGAGAAATCCCAAGCTCAGCCTTTGTTTTTCACACCTCTGTCTTGATAATGGCCATAATACATCACCTCTAGGTGAAAGATTTGTGTTACAAGGGTTAAGTTTACTGAACATTAAATCATTCTGATCAGTCAGCCTGCTGTTTTGCTGGAAAAGGAGCAATCCATCCACAACATGTTGAATAAATAAATCTGTCTAGCAATTTTAACACCATATTGCCACATTAAATTTACTATAACTGTTAAAAGCAAAATATATTTATTTAACTGTCCTGTACCTTATTTATTTATACTTTACATATTTATGTTCATATTTATATTACTGAGGATGCCCGGAAACAAAACTTTTCATGGTGACAACACTGCTATGCTGTGTTGTTCACCCATGACAAATAAACCTTGACCTTGACCCTTGACTTATTCTGTGTGCTGTGTTAATGAAATGTAAAATATATAGAAAGAATCCTGGTTCTTGACAACGACTGAAATGTTATAATCCGTATAACCGGCAATACAAGTATGGAAGTAATGCAGCGATCTGAATTATCGCAATGTTCAAGATAAATATTAAGCTAGGCAGTAGGAAGAGCACGTATGGACAGACAGATTCTATCCATTAAGTGGGTGATTATGTTAGCCGCTTCTGTTTGGACACATATTATCATCAAGTTTCTTTTTGCATTGCATCTCTTATATGTGTTCCTCCTCTCCCTGCTGCCTGCTTATAACCTCTGAACAATCCTGCACTGCCTGCCCACACAGACCCCACTGGAGGGTGGATCACTGCTGTACCTGTAGGCATTCTAGTATGTACAGCATGTCAGAGGTCTGTAGCATTGGTCGTTCGATGCTGATGTCGTCTATATTCATCATTAAATGTAACCTGTCATATTGAAAGAGCATAAAAAAACAAAACTGAACAATAAAAAGTAAAACCCGCTGTTATTACTGTTTATTTGACTGGTGTTATCGCACACCTGAACCTGCTGTTTGGCATCATCTCGGCTCTTATGTCACTGTGCAAGTTGTGCTTAGATCAACATTTTGCCTCAAACCTATTTGGGAGCAGGTTCAAGAGCAGATCAAATACCAGCATTATGAGCTATACCTGGTGAGGGAACAAGTACCAGGTGTGAACTAGTTGGGTTGCACTGAAGAACCATGAACGTTTGGGGATTGGGGTCTGGGTTAGGGTTGGGGTTTTTGTGGTTGTCACCGCTGTTCCCATGGTCATCATGGCCAGTGTGTGCTATTTGTGTAACATCCAAGCCCACTCTTTATGTCTGGTCATTCCACTCTGTAGACCTGCATGTCAATGTCACACAGCAATTAACTGACTGAAATATTTAACCATCCTTTTGGCAAAATTAAATTTAAGGGACAAAATCACTCAGAAACATCTCTACTTTATTAGGCTAGTTATTTCTTGTTAAACAAATACTTAACTGATGTGATTTTAATAAAATTATTAAAATATACAGTTGGGCATCTGTAATGCAACGTAAGTGGACCAACAAGTGTGAAGTTAAACTACCATTTCAGTAGTGTCTTGCACCAGTGCTTGTGCCACTAACTCATTTATATGTAGCTGTAGGGTTTTCTTTTGGGTGCTCTGATGCTAAGGTGCTCTGCTGGTGTGTGTGTGTTTGTGTGTGTGTGTGTGTGTGTGTGTGTGTGTGTGTGTGTGTGTGTGTGTGAGAGAGAGAGTACAATGACACGGATTGCTTTCACATCCAGGATGTACTGTACCCCACGCTTTACTTCTGAGAGAGGCTCCAGACTAGTGTGACCCTGCATTGGACAGAACATTATTGATAACAGACATATGGGTTAAATAAGTTAATATCTTTTGGTGTAGTTGTGGAATAATTTTTATCAAGGAATTTTTTTTTGTATTTATTTCAGTTGAATGGTTGGTTGCTCTGCAAAATTGTATTTTATTTCTATTTTTTTTTCCAGCTAAAATTCTTATATGGTTGCCTTATATGGTGCACTGTGGTCTGTCTAACATTAACACCCCATTCATTTAAACAGTTTTGTGGCTCTCTAGTTACTTCTTTGTCTAAGTTTTTCTGCCAAAGAGTGGGTGGGGTTTCCTTTTTACACTCCTGTTTTGATTGGTCTGTTTAAAGGATAGTTGTTTCTCACTGGTCTGGTTCACTACTGTACGTGTCACGGTTTACCACCTTATATCAGGGCTTTTGTGCCCAGAAGAGGCTGAATCTTCATATAAATTCCCATCCATTTAGGGGTGTAAACTGTGTTATAATGCTGGTTTTGCTGCATGAATCAAGTATAAATTAGAATAGTTTGGCTTGCAGTTTGTCGTTCAAAAATAAAATTCTACATTGTTTTCACTTTTAATTCTAGCGGTTTCTGAATAACATAGGTGTGCTTTTTATTACTAGTTTGCCTGATTGTGTAACTCGGAATAGCTCTATGTACATTATGCTCATTCTAGCTTAATATCTTATAAAATCCTTTGTTTTTGTAAACTGACTATGAGTTATTTGTATTTTGTGCAGAATTCACCACATCTGACACAGCACATGCTGAGTTCAACTGCTGGGTGTTTATGTTTTAAATACAGGGTTTATGTTTGTTTCTTTTTATAATCTTAGCTGGCCAGATAAGCAGCCTCCATAGCCTAAATGTGTCTTAGAAGTGACAGGGAGTAGAGGAATCCCATGATGCCAAGGAGTTTAAGGAGACACTGAGTACTGGAGTCGCTGAGCTTGTGAATATGAATATGGAGCAGTTCTGCTCGGGATCAAAGCGGGTTCTCGCGCACATTGTGCAGCTCACGTTCAAAGCATGTGAGAGGTGTTCATTTCCACTGGCAGACACTGGGCTGACAAGAAGAAAACCTACTCTGCTCTTTTTAAAAAAGGGAAAAAAACCTTGACTTTAAGACAGTTTAAAAAAGTAGCTGAGTACAAAAAGAGAGAGTTTTTGTCAAATTAACAAGATGGCCAGTTTCTTAGTGTCCGACAGACCAAGTTCCTCTGCGTGTTCCAGGGTGTCAGGAAATTGATGATGGGCTAAGTTTCAAGAGAAACTGTTTGACCATTAGATGAACCTCCAGCTGCACTCACTTTTGCCTTGTTCTTCTGAGGGTCACCTTTTCAGGCCTCTTAATAGTAGAAGTGCCACCAAGTTGAATTTGACTTATAGCAACCATGGGTATGGTTTCCAAGGCAAGGGAGGAACACAAGTGGTTTGCTTTTCTCTTCTTCTACATATGTTTTGAGAGGTGCAAACATGGAGGAATATGTAAACGCCATACACCTTGAGGTGGGTTTTAACCCCGTACAGTACAAACAGTCCAAGGGGCCATGCGGTACCGGATTCACCCACTGTGCCGGTACATCTTTACAGACCTCTTGTAAGGTTTGTTTTCTTTTGTAATTTCTCCACCAAATCCAAGTTGTTTTCCTTCTTCCTCTGTTAACTGCATCTTTATTTCTCCCTGCACGTAACTAGGTAGGGATATCTTACTGTACTAAATACTATGCATTACATGGCCAAAAGTATGTGGACACCTGAGCATCACCCCCATATGTGCTTGCTGAACATCCCATTCCAAACCCATGGGCATTAATATGGAGTTGATTCCCCTTTGCTACTGTAACAGTCTCCACTCTTTTGGGAAGGCTTTCCACCAGATTTTGGGAATTTATGCCCATTCAGCCACAGGTTGGGCACCGACGTTGGCCAAAAAGTCCTGATTCAAGGTTATTGTCTCAGTTCATCCTAAGGTGTTTGGTAAGGTTGAGATCAGGGCTCTGTGCAGCCACGCAAGTTCTTCCATACCAACCTGGGCAAACCATGTGTTTATGGAGCTCACTTTGTGTATGGGGGGCACAGTCATGCTGGAGCAAGAAAGGAGCTTATCCCCCAAACTAGGGCCACAAAGCTGAAAGCACAACTGTCTAGAATGTATTCGTATGCTCTGTGGTTGCGACTGAAACAGCTCAGCTCAGTCATTAGAAGGGGCTCCACATACTTTTGGCCATGTAGTGAAACACAAGAGTATGGCTGTGCAGCGCAAGTAACCTGAGTAGTGTGAACAATAAGCGGACCAGGTTTTGAACCATTTCTTATAGGAACATGCATACAGGTATTAAAATGAAGCCGCATGCTATGAACTTGTTCGGTGGTGATGGCCAGCCGATCATCCTGAAGGGCTGCAAATCCAGCAGGCTTTGTTGAAAACACTTTAATGAATGCTGGATTTACACCCTGCCTGGAACACCTTATGAAGTGTCTTATTATGCAGAAAACTCTCCCAACAAAGCAATTAAGAAGGAGGTGAAGTAGAAGCCAGCATGCACTGCAGTCCTCGAGGACCTGGACTGTCAAGTTCTAGTTTACAGCAACAGAGACTATGTTGTAATATATTAATGATGCTGTAATATATTCATGAGATTATAGCATCGTGCAGTATAGCAGCACTGGTTCGTGCAGGAACTTGAGCTCTCTTGTAGCACATTTTAGCATATCGACGGTAGCTGGCAAAGAGTTTCAAACTTTCAAGATTTTCAGCTTTAGATGCGTCCAGGATATAAGGCAGAATTTCTTTGAACACAAGACAGTATTATAGGCCAAGTCTGTTATGGCTATCCTGTCCATATGCTATCAATATTGAACACAGGTAGCATCTGATGCCCACACCTGTTCTTATTGACTCCCTGTTATGAATTTAGTCAGTGGCAATGAAATGCACAATTTTCACAGATGTAACACCTTGGCAGTCTGTGAATCACACTTGGTTTACAGATGCCACGTTACTTTTTTCATGTCCCTGTTTTTATTTGTATGAGCCAGTTCACACACAAGACTTTGTTTTTTTTTTTTTTTTTCCCAGCATATTGTTTAAAAGCATGTTATTATGATTTGGTTATGTAGGGATGCTAGCATAAGTTCAACCTGTTACAAAAAAAGTTCCCGGTTAACCTGTTTTTGCAGACAGCTATAATCCAGGGGCACATTCTGACGGAGAAGCCATCATGTGAAACAGCTGGTGGCCTAGATCAGAGGGATACACAACTGTCTCGGCGTTCAGGTCTACCAACAACGGTGGGTGGAGCCATGCCCTTCAGGGCTGTAGCACCACCATTAAGGGAAGCTTGGAAAAGAACAGAGCAAAAAAATAATAATAATAATAATCCTTTCCCTTCCAAACCATTGTTATTTATTAATTTAGCTAATGTTTGTTTTGAAAATATTTTTCATTATTTGTCCTTAGGGGGGCCATTTTTATTTGCGCTTGACCAAGGGAGAGAATTGGAATCTGGATTCTTCACTTATATTATATACTGCCTCAACATATATGTGTCCTATAAATAATTCTCTAAGCAGGCTTGGACTAGCATTTTTACCCTGATATTTGGAAATATCAGAAGGGCCTGCTTGCAGGAGTATAATAACCACAGTTATTATGATATAGGGATAAATTTACCAGACAAACCCTAAATACTGCAGTAATTCCACTTGATCAGCTGCACAAGGCGATGAAGAAGGTATTTAAATGTAAAACATTCGGTATTTTGGTGACATCTAACTGTGTGAAAAACGTGAGTTAGATTTTGTGCTGCCCCATGCGTCCAACAGACTGAGTGTCATCTGGGAGCGGTAGGCGTACAAGTGAGTAAATCATTAGATCACTCGAACATCCTGTTCGGCCACATTGTTTGTGGTTAATAAAAAAGCCATTTTTCTGCACATGAAATTAAAAAAAGGAGAAAACTGATATGTTTGTCACATCTGCGTCTGTGCTGTTTGTTTAATATGTGCGGACAGCGTAAAGATGACAATTTTGACTGCAGTGGGTTTTTGAGCGTCCTCTGGGAGCTTATGTAACATGGAGACGTTTGCCCAAAAAAAGCGTGCGCACACATGTGCGCACATCCGTGTGTGTGAGGACATGTCCGATTTGTAGGAATAAATCAAATAATAAACCCTTTTCCACCAAACCACGTGTAGCTGAATTAAACCCCTGGATTTTTACGTCAGTTATATTATTTGATGCTTTTATGGCAAGATTTGCAAACAAATACAATATTGATAGCAATACTGTACTTGTGATGACTGTGTTATTTGTGTTGCACCACTTTTCATGAATAAAAACTAGGTCTTGTATTCATTTTGAAACAATTTCCTTTTTGCTTAGTTCAGATTATAAATTTGTTCATAGTTTGACTTGTTTGTTGGAAAAAACTTGAAAGCAGGACTCTGCTCGGTATGATACTTAACATGACATGCTTGGGCACCTTGCTTTAATCTTTATTTAAATTTAAATCTTTGAAAAATGGCTAACTTATAAAAATGCAGCAAACCAATTTACAGACATGTCTAAAAGTAATTTTTTTCGTTGGTGCTTGAGAGGGAGTGGTGTAAAGCACTTTATTGACGCCACACACCCCCGTAGTCACCATTCCGCATAGACACGATGAAGCGAACGGTCGCGTCTCTGCACCTCAGATGGAAAGATGTTTGCACAGCATGAAGTTGAATGGCTGAAAGGGTACGATCCAAAAATAGAAGGAAGAAGGCGACACTGCTTATGACCACATAAAAGCATTTTTTGAAGAAAAAAAACAGCTATACTAACAAACAGTATTAGTGAACGTGTGAGTCCACATGGGCAAGACTGAAGAAATAGGCCTGCAAAGATGGGGCATCTCATATCCTGAGCAAACCTGTAAATAAAAGGCTTTGTGGAAAAATCTGGAGTCCGTACTTGCTGTATATACGTTAATACTTCTATAGCGCTGCTTCATTTTAGCCCTTTGAGCAATTTACCTTAATATTATCATATTTTTATATAAATACGTTGAAACAGTCAATTAATAAAATCATCTGTTCATATTTGCTATGTATTTGTATTGTGTTGCACATGCACAGCTTTCGAACTCCATTTATGCAATATTTTGCGTTAATGATTTCTTTTATTGCTGCTTCACTAAATGCTCAGATTCTCAGGAACACATCTCAGCACTCCAGGTATTACTGTATCTCCTTAGAGTCCCAAAAACAAGAATGAATAAGCAAAGCGGTCATGTTGATGGTGATGTCTCGCTGTTCCCCAACACGACTCAGCACTTCCCAGTGACAATTCTGCAGCATCAGCTTCTGCCACCTCTGAGATTAAAAGAATTTGTGACACCCGAACGGCATACGTAGGCTCCGGTTTACGCAGGCTAATAGAATCGTAACACTTAAAACACATCGGCTTGCGCGGTTGATAAAAGCCGACGGCTTTCCGAGCAAGTAAAAGTCAACAGAAATGGCCGCAGTGTCCTTGGGAGTGCTGAGAGAGGCTTTTCTCGTTGTCTTTGTGGCTGCTGTGACCGGTGCTGTCACGACGGCCTCTCGGCACATCAGCACTTCTCACTGCTGCACAGCTAACCTTAAAGCTTTATAAAGCCCGGAGACGCAGTCAAAATGATGCCCGTCACACTGAATGTTTTCAACCCAGTGGTTTATGTCACACAGCTCGGCTTCGCTTTGCACGTGCGGTCAGCAGGTCTGGTTAAGCATCCCTCACTTATTTTGAGCTAAGACACAGGAATCCTTAGCAAAGCGAAGTATATGAAATAATTAACAGGGCAACTTTAATAAACGGATTAATAAAAGGATCATTTTGGCGATATCTGCTCAAATATTTAAGACAAGACCAAGCAAAGATCTATAATTGTAGATCACCATAAATGAACGGTGGCCTTGAGTGTGGTGCTGAGCTGGATCTCTTAGTGGAAATGTGGCAATGATGTACTTTGAATATGTGCGGATATTACAGGTTGGTTCAGACTACCAGGTACCGAGGTAAACATTTCACGCTTAGGCGAAATTGCTTAGATCAGTTACGTACACTTTGCATGCATATGTCTTAGATCTTAGAGCAGTGGCCTGTGGTTCCCATGACTAACTGCAGCCATCTGTGTGCTGAAGGGACTTCTCACGGCCATAATATGGCATGAGGAGAGCAGACTGTGGGGTGGAGATCCACACCCACCCTTGTTCTACAAACACTCACAGCCCATACCTCGCAGATGGTGTGTTGGTTCATCAAGTGTTTAGGCCCCATGGGAGTTTCCTCACCGAGCTGTGCTTTGAGCCAAAGAGAGGCGAAGCCTTATATTTAGCTTCCTGCAGTAGTGGTGAATGAGTGAAGGAGACTGAAAGACAGAAATTGCATCTGCACTTGGCTAGATACAGAAGCTACAACTGGGGGTACAAGGTTAAAAGATCTTAACATCACTGATGTACATTTCACCGTCATGAATGGATAGAAGGAGGGAAGGACGGACAGAGACAGACAGGCAGACAGATGATGATAGATAGATAGATAGATAGATAGATAGATAGATAGATAGATAGATAGATAGATAGATAGATGATAGATAGATAGATAGATAGATAGATAGATAGATAGATAGATAGATAGATAGATAGATAGATAGATAGATAGATAGATAATTGTATTTGACCATACAGTACAGTGTATAAAACAATGTACTGGCAGAGCAACAGTGCGATGACAGAGATACTGGACTCACTTGGGAATTAAATAATCACATTTAAGCAAAAAAAAAGATCAATTCTGTCACTCCTCTCTTGGTTCTGAATGTATATTTATTCGTTCAGTGAATGTCTTTCTTCAACAGGGCATGCAATGTAAACTTTTGTTAACACTTTTATCCAAGGGAATTTATAACTATAAATACACCAAGCTCACTACAGTTTTTCACAAAATGTATATATAGTACAAGAAGACACATGCACGCATGCAGTGTGTGACGTCTAGACTCACTGGTCCACTCACGCACGGACCGTGGGAGGAGAGAGGAGCCACCAGAAGAAACCCACACAAGAATGGGAAGAACATGTGAACTCCACACATCCTGAGCGAGATTTTAATACATGTCTGAGTAACCCAGGGGTGTTTCTTAGTCGTCCCCCCCCCCGGGCCAGCGTGCTGCTCATCCAGACCACAATGTCATGCTTACACACCAGAATTCAGTTCAGTTAAATTTCGTTTATTTTTATGTAGCGCTGTTCTCAGCGGGTGACGTAGAGCCCTGACCAAAGTTCCGGCAACGCCAGCCGTCGCTGCTTAGCATGTCCGAAGGACTGAGATCTGCGCTTTCTGAGCCAAGGTCATTTTGTGGACGCAGCTTTACATCCAGGAGGCTCCCCTCCCAAAACACGTGTATTATTAATGCAGGAGGTGTGATGAGCTGGCCGTCAAGTCCACTTTAGATGGGATGTGAGTGTGGTGTCAGGGCCATCCAGCATCACATTAAACAGTAGCTTCATCTTCTAAACCTATGACAGCCGGCAGTTTTCTAGAATCATACGTGTTCTTTTTAAAAGACGGGATTAATATTATTAACAATTTTGTATATTACATTATCAATTGCAATTGTACTGTTATTATTTTGTTCTTTCTCGCTCAAGTTTTTATTATTTTGACATGACCGTGGGTAATGGTGAGATAAGGGCTGGGGCAGCTTCATCAAGCTGTGAGTTTGCTTATTCTGCATTCACCATAAACCACTGTCTTTGTTCAACAATGAAGGAGAAAAAGAAACAAGGTGGTATTTACTGAATATTTTAATAATGTTCAGCAGTTTAGAATTTATGTTCAATGCATTCATATCACTACATTGTCATGCTGATACAATCTGCATGAATATACTGAAATTGTACTGTATTGAAAGACATGTAATATCATTCAGTTCTGGCCTGGATTTGTCTGCGGTCTTTGAGGTAGTGGGTCTGTGTGGGTTTATAATTTTTGGATGAGATTTGGCTCTGAATAATGGCAGCGCCCTATGCCTTCGCCTCCTGCAGGATGAGAGCATCGTCAAAGAAATTGACATCAGCAACCACGTGAAGGAGGGTTTTGAAAAGGCAGACCCTTCTCAGTTCGAACTGCTCAAGGTGCTGGGTCAAGGCTCCTATGGAAAAGTAAGTCGACCTGCTCCAGACACTGGACTGACGTCAGCCGAAGCACTTTTCAGTGACCCGGCCATGGAACCCCAAAGGGATAAAGTGTGATGGAATTTAAAGATTACAGAAAATCAGATTAGAGGAAGCCATTGTTTTGGACGGGAGTGCACACTCTAGTCTGAATGCCGCAAAAATGCTGCCCTATAGTACTTTATGTAAATCTTAATTTGCCGCAAGCATGCTTATAGGGCTGAAAAGCAGGGGAAAAAAACAGTTTTGTCCTAAATCCTTTTCTGGTGTCTGATACGTTAATTTTCTGAATGTAAAGCTGTCTAAATTTTTCACCTTAGGTTGTTCTGTATTAGAGTTAGTTATTAAATATTGGCTGGCAGCTGAACCCCGACGGTATGTTGATCATCATCTGTCTTCAAAATCATTTTCACGAATGAAATTTGTTCTCATGAACTGCTCCTTGCTTTCTGCCACTTTGCAAATTAAGCTGTTTGTCTTGTCTTTCAATGCCTCCCATCAGGTGTTCCTGGTGAGAAAAATCAAAGGCTCTGACAAAGGTCAGCTGTACGCCATGAAGGTGCTGAAGAAGGCAACGTTAAAAGGTAAAAGAAAGTTTTCTTTCCCTTGTAAGCCACAAAAAAAAAATGGTTTGAAATCTGAGAAAACTGACATGACGAAATTCCATGGGTCTTTTGCAAAACTGCCAAATGCAAGTAGCTTCATCTCATGGCCACCCGCATTATCTCCGCCACATACATCCAGGGTAATTCCATAAGTATGAGCTCTAAAATCACCCCGGTACTCAAGGACCACAGAAATAATTGTAAGATACATTTTTCCATCTAATAACCCTAACTATGTTGGATTGTGCTGTACGGTGAAGATCAATAATGACTATTATTCTACTTAAGCATTGGCTCTATAACCTTTGAATCTGACCACCTACACATCAGTGGTAACCATGGCTACTGCCTGCTGATGTCATCTAGGACTCAGCCTGAACAATTGCCTTTGTGCAGGTTATGGGTACCCTGAAAAGATAGTGCCACCTTAACATTTGTATAGGCTGACATGCATTGATTTGGCAAATATGAACTTTTGCATCACTTACAGTATATACCGTAAGTAGGAACAAAGGAATCCAGAGTGGATTCAGTGGGGAAGGCAGGAGTCAGGCACAGTTCAACAGCTCTCCCGTCGCTGGCCACATCTGGTCTCCTTGGTGGACGGGGTCCCTTAATGTTTCGTCGGCCTCTTCTTGGTTCCCGGTTCACGCTTAGGTGATTCAGCAGAATGCGCCGTGCCTCTCAGTGTTGACAAAGAGCCTCGTGGGAGGGCCATGCACAGCGGCGTCCAAAGATCGGTGCTGCGGCAGTTTGAGCCGAAGCTGCGTCGTCCCATTCCCTCTGCTCTCAGCTACGTTTGCTCACGCTGGTTCTGATGCACACCTGACATAACCCCATTATTCACTTCCCTCTGGCCTGTTCTTCTGAAAGATCCAAAGGAACAAATCCTTGAGCAAGAACAAACAGCACCCGCATGAAAATGTCATATCGTCCCGCGCAGATGCAGGAGACTGTGTAGAACTTAAAGACGTGAACTTGTAACCTGAACGTTACCTGGAGCTCTGGCATAGTACCCTTGAGTAAGGACCTTAACTTGTCATAACATTTCAATGTCGAATTGTGAACAGGTATAGAGGAGAGCCACCCTTTGTGAAAGCCACAGAGAAGCAACAAACACTGTAATAATTATAATAATAATAACAACCTAACAAAAACGGTGTAGGCTGTCTGACATGTTTGAACTGTTCTTGTTTTTCACAGCCTTTCAAGATTGTTTGAGTGTCTGGTGTTTGCTGTGTATAAAATTCTGCTTCTCAGCTGCCTGGTTTATACCTCATGACTCACGCTATTGATTATTTGATAGGCTTTCCATGTACATCTCGGCTCAGGCTTTCTTTGTCTTTGCAGTGCGTGACAGGGTGCGATCTAAGATGGAGAGAGACATTTTGGCCGAAGTGAATCATCCCTTCATTGTCAAACTCCATTACGGTGGGTCTGCCTTTACTGCTTTGGTTACATTGTGATGCCGGAGTCCTTCACCTTCAAGACTGTATGGAACTGACGTACAAAGAGAGAAGTTATTCTTCATCTGCAATACCGCTGTTAATGTTCCTGCACTTTCGAGTGAATTGAAAGCCTGTAAATGTCTACAGGTGAATAAATTCTGTCCTGTAGACATGTCTGAAAAGTTTCATTTCTAGCAAATGTATCCCAACATAAGATGTTTAGATGTTTAATCTTCGGTTGTACACAATTTGCAGCCTCCTAAGATCTAGCCATCATTTTTTGTACACTGTACATCACATTTTACTGTACATGTCACAATGTTTATAGAGGAAATTTCTTACTTTACCACATCAAGCTTGGACAACTTCATACAAACTGTAAAATTGCATCCCGAATCCATTTTTTTTTCTGGAAAATAGATACTTTAAGCAGCTTAATTCAGAGTTTCTTAATTCCCAGTGAAAAAGGGTTCCAGTGTTCACTTTATGACATTTCTCACTACACTTGGCTCCACTGGCTCTTTTTCTGCAGCCAACATTTCACTGCAATAGACAAAGGAGCAAGGAAGTGGTTTAGGTTGGTGCACCCTGACACCGCACCTACTGTAGATGTACTTGAGTACACTTGTATATTTGTGTACTCTGACAATTAAACGGTGCCCCTGTTAAACAGGTGTAAATTCTACTAAATTTCCTTTGCAGAATTTTTCCTGGCATGAGTCTGTTTCTGAGCTGCAGATTGTTCACTGCATGTTAAGCAAACTCTCTTTGGGGTTGTTTTATTGATCCGTTCACATAATGAATCTGTCATCTGCTCACGGCCCTCCCATGGAGTGCATTCTGCGGACATCCCCACGTGTTGGGGAACAGCAATGGGCAGGGACCCTCCACGCTGACTTGGAGGATGCAGTTCAAAGTCAGCACAAGTGTTGGTCTTTTAGGCCATAAGTGTTACAGTCAGTAGCCCGAGGGCTGCGTTTATGTAGATTTCTGCTTTGATATAAATCCTTAGTTTAGTCGTATCGCTTTGATCCTCATGAAAGGTGAAAGCGCACATTCTACAGTTATGGTAGCCATATGCTTGCAGAGCAGCGCACACCTCAGAGTCAACCAGAAAGCCTCAGCAACAGTCGAAGGGCTTTAGCTTATTTGTCTGGTACAGCAGTTTTGCTGCTACACAATTCTCCAGTACAAGTGATATTCCAAGCATAAATATTTGGACAAAAGGTGGAAGAAAAGAGAAATGAGAATGAAAGATACAGGTTTTGAGGACTTTGTTGGAGGGATTCAGCAGTCCTGAGGGAAGATTTTTCAGTTTCAGGCCTCCTTCAAGCGGCCAAAGAGGTTGATGCGCAACATTTTTCCTGGCCTTTAGCGATCGAATCTTGTAGGTGCTGGGGAGCAAATCCTTTAACCATCTTCTAGGTTCTAATCAGAGTCTTGAACCTGATACAAGCTGCCATAAGGAACCAACAGAGAGATGTTGAGAGCAGACACATGAGAAATCTCAAGAAGGTCAAAAACAACTCAGCAGCAAATTTGAAGATTCCATCTCATTCAATATGCCTTCACCACACTGTTTTACAAAGCACACATCATAGCAAACAGTACAAATAAACAGCGGGTAAGCCAAGGGAATGGCTTGATAGGAAAGCCAGAACACACATGGGCTTCCAAGAACTGAGTGAAACCTTGTGCCTAAAACTGTATGCAGAAGTGTGCAATGGGCCCATTATTGCAAAGCACAGTAACGCTCTGCAGTTTCGTCATCTTGCCACTGTTTTGCAGTACAAGAGGCCTTCTAACCCAATTTCTGCTTGCCTTCTCGTCCCTCAGCCTTCCAGACAGAAGGGAAGCTGTACCTCATTCTGGATTTCCTCAGGGGCGGCGACCTCTTCACCCGTCTCTCCAAGGAGGTCAGCGCCTTGATTTCCCAGCATTCTCCAGCACGTTCGGTGGTTTCACCCCAGTTCACTCCCGACACATCACACGCACAAGCACGCCGGCATACCGGCACACTGGCCGTGCACAGCAGCATCACTCGCATTCCCGCTCCAGTTGCGATTAACCGATTTTTAAATTTTTTTATTTTTTTTTTAAAAAACGCTGTAATTAACTTTATCGGCTGTAATTGGTATTTTCGCCGAGCGCCCGCAAATCCTGAGAGGTATGAAGCCTTGATCAAATATGAATTTCTAATAGAAATGGAAAGCGGGCTAATTTCTTCACCGTTCAGAATAGTTCTGCAGAAGCATCCCTCGGGATTCAGACTAATGGCTTTTGGAGGAGGACTCCGAACAAAGAGCTGCATTAAGGGGCGGAAAGGTTTCCCCGCAGATAAAAAAAATCCAACGGGCTCCTATCGATAAACTTTAAATTGGTGCGAGCGAGGAGACCGACGTCGGGACCTGTGACGGTGAGGAGAACCGCAGCCGCCCTTGTAGAGGTTCGGCCTTTGGCAAAACCTTTGGTCAAGACGGTGACCCCTCTGCCGAGTGACCTATTCCTCTGTCTTTGGGGTAAATTTTAACTTACGTCGTTCCACTTTGAGATTTTATTTTTGATTCATCTCGGAAAACAGATTTTTTTTTTTTTTTTTTTTTTTTTTTTTTAAACTTACCAATTTTGTTTTGGTGGCAAGCCTGAAGTATTAATATTTCCTTCTTGAGTACTGCCCTGAGCGTCATTTTCATAGGTTAAACAGGAACAAACCTACACTGAAATGAGATGTTAATTCTGTTCAGATTTTGACTTCACCCCTGAGACTGTAGTACATTAGCGCTAACAGAGCTGTGAATATAAATGCCTTGTTTAACAGCGCATGGATCCGGTGGCCGCGTTCTTGTCACCCTGCAAAGTCAGCAGACAGCCGTCACCGCTGTGGTTTAAGCAGCTTCTTTTTGGTAAATCCTCCTCCATAGAAAGTTGCTAAAAATATCAGCAGTGCAGTAATACTTCCATTAGCAATGCCTTCTATAGCAACAGTGCATTAGTGTACTTTTATTTATTCATATTGTTATCCATAAAAAGTTTTTTTTTTTGTTTTTTTGTGAATTTGTCTTATTGTTGTTACATAAGCGCACTTTTCGACCTCTATTCATGCAATTTTCTGCATTTGTGGCCTCTTACAGTGCTGTTTCATTAAGCTCCATTTCTTACAGCGCTAACCCAGGTATTACAGTGCAGGCAGATTCAGTAAATATTATCTCCTCTGACAAACTAGTCTGTGCGCACTTAACCAGTTGAGTAGAGCAGTCGGCATACACATGGTCTTTTGACTTGGCCAGCTCTGATTTCCTTCCTTCCTTTTCCTTTTCGCTGGATTGCTTATTGAGATCGGACCCCCGGAGCAGTAACTGCAGACAGTTTCGTCCACTTTGTTTGATGGATTTGCCAGATGAAAGCGCGTGGGGGACTGCTGTGAGAAAGCGAATTTCTTCAAGTCAGGTTTACTAAAAGAGACCCCCCCCCCCCTTTGTCATCAACGTCTAACTCCATCCGAGGTGTCCTTCACCCAGCTGCCACCTCTCAGATCTCTCCTGAGCCAGGACCAAGTCCAGCACTTCTTCACTCCTCTTAGAAGTGCAGGTCAACTCATGTGGCAGAGGTTTTCCTTCGGACCAAAGGCTTCAGCATAGTTTGATCCTGCGAAAGATAATAATAATAATAATAATAATAATAATAATAATAATAATAATAATAATAATAATAATAATAATAATAATAATGAACAAACTGCTTACTTTTCTTTGTTTTCTGTTGATGCTGTGTTTTGGACAATTCACCAAGCTGGGATATTTAAGAAATGGCTGTTACTACGCTGATGCTGTGAAAAACATATTGGATTATGTAAGTCCAAGCGCTCTTTTTATATCTTGCTGCTGGAAAGGTTGGAAATACTGAGCCACCCACAGACCATGGAAGGGGATATTCAGACTTCACTAATGGTGCTCTCTGGTTTTTTGAAGAATGTATTAACCGACTTGGTTTCCTCTGCACAGTTTTCATAATCAGACAGAAGAAATAATGAGCAGACTTTTCGGGCGAGGGATACTGGTCTGCTCATGACCATTGATTATTTTTATTCAGTATCAGACTTTGCAGTCATGTGTAGATGTCCTGCACCGCTTTCCTTGGGACCGGGCGACATCTTTCCTCCACTGACGACAAACCAAGCACCCCCGCCGAGCTTTGAACACCCTCCCCTGCTTACTTTCCCAGGGTGGACTGCGATGACTATAGGTCGGGCCAAGCACTGCTTTAAATCGGCCAGCGCTAATGGTTAGCTCGCATAGATCATTTTCAAGCCCTGCCAGCACCTGCTTTAACCCAATTCAGTGAGAATAATTCTCAAGAACGGAATAAAATCACTCATCCATTTTACTGCCAAGCATAATTAATTTCTACCAGCAGATGACTGATTCTGAGCCCATATTGGGTTCCTCGAATGGATTAGTCATGCCTGTTTGCAGTATTTGTCATAAAAAGAAATGAAACTGACTTTGTTCCTTCTCACCTTCTCTGAATCATCATTTTTCTCTGGCGCGCTCACTAATTGCTTTGACTTGATCTAATATAAAGCTAAGGTTTGCAAACAGTGTAAAAATGTACATTCATTTATTCAGCTGACTATCCCCCTCCCAGCAACACCAATAAGGTATTTGCAAGGATGCTGGAAGAGGATGTGGGGTTCACATCTGGGTCCTTCAAGTGGAAGGCAGCACTTATTAAACTATTCAACTTGCTGTCCACAGCATCCATTTTATTCATTACCTTTCTCCCAGGTAAAAATTAACTCTTTGCGGTGATTTATTCATTTATGCAAACAATTTTTTATGTACTGGGCATTTTAGGGGCAAGTGCTTCAGTCAATGGTACTACAACGGGAGCTGGTATTGGAATATGGGTCCAAGGCGCATGCGGCCCCTGATGAATTTTTCACTCAGTATAAGAGCACTTGAGGACGAATGACTTGGCATAATGTAGTGGCTGGAAACAAAGGGGGAGTGCTTTAATATCCAATAAGGTACTTCAAGTGAATTACATGTTACTGGATTGTCGGCACTGATGCCTCGTGTGTCTGACTCACGCCTGACTCTGCTCACTTTACCTGCTTCGAATATGAATCCTCTCTGCGTGGATGACCGGGTTCAGCTCGACGTGCGCTGCACGGTTAGGAGCTTGGAAATGAGCCGATCGCTTGAGTCACAGAATGTATTCATCTTCCAGCCGCAGCTATCGCACTGCCGGCAGACACGCAATATGCGGCCCGGTCTATCTGAGGGATCCCGCTTCTTTAGAGTAACTGTGAAAAATAATTTCTTTCTGCTAAAAATTAGATCTGGATCAGGAATAACTTCGCACGACACCTGTCCAGGTTCATAGAGGAAGGAAACACTTCCGCAGGGAGAAAAGAGACACTTTCATGTAGCACTATTGTTTTTGGGGAAGTTTGAGGTTTAACTGCTGTTTGAAGGAGCTGCGCTGGGTAGAGGTGCTGTCTCTGGTGTTGGAGGCCCTAGGTTTGAATCCCACCTCATAGCTGCAATTCCCTTGACCTTTACCCTTACTTGCTGTAGTAAAAATTACCCAGCTGTGCAAATGGGAAAATAATTGTCAGATGTTTAATACTGTAAGTTTTTTTTGGAGAAACGTGTAAGCTGAATGAATGGATGAGGAAGCTGCAATATTATGTCCTTGGCATGCAATTGGGTTTTCTTTTGCTCTCCAGGTGATGTTCACAGAGGAGGACGTGAAGTTCTACCTGGCTGAGCTCGCATTGGCTCTAGATCACCTCCACAGCCTTGGCATCATATACAGAGACCTCAAACCTGAGAAGTAAGCCAACCCTCTTGTTTTTTTTGTTTTTTTTTTAAAAACTGCAGAAATTAATTCCTACGTCTGACAACCGAGGTTCATCAATATTCCAAAAAAAATACATTTTGTTAATGTCAATTCACACTACGGCGATTCTAGCTGGATAATATTGAGAAGCTTGGCCTAAAACACATCTAAATTTGTAGATTTTTAAAAGGCCTCTTTCTCATCTTTTCAAATTGTTCTCTGAGATGTTCTTCAGCTTAATGGATTCATAACTAAGAAACTGTGCTGTTGTGAAGGTCCTGTTTTGTCATCTGAATCGCTCCTACCTTCTGCCAATATCTGAAAAAATCCATATGCACCTAAAACCTGGACTGGGGTTTGGTTCCGGTCCAGTGGCGGAGGCTGCGGCCAGCTGGTGTGCTGCGCAGGCGCTGCCGAAGAAGTGTTTATTTCTGCCCGGGTCCTCCTTAACATGCATAACACTCCACAGATTGAGTTGTGCCCAGATCACAGTGGAATACAATCCTTTAATATCTGCCAGGCTGGTGGGTTTAATCTGGACCTAACTTCATGCTGCATATTAATGCAGGGCCGAAACTGCATCCATACTTTACTTACAGACAGGCAAACATGTATAACAGATGGTGTAGGGGGCACATAAGGTATTTCCCCAATTATCAGAAACATTTTATTTTCCATAGTTGAATTGTCATCCACCTAGTTTTGATGAAGACTACATGCATCACATACACATGCTGCACATGCATCAATATATTTATACAAGCTTACCTACACTGTGTGGCCAAAAGTATTTGAACCCCTTCTAATGCCTGAGCTGAACTGCTTCAGCATACAGCATACAAGCACATTCTAGACAACTGTGAGCTCTCAGCTTTGTGGCCACAGTTTGGGGAAGAAGCTCCTTTCCTGCTTCAGCATGACTGTGCCCCCCATCCACAAAGCAAGTTCCATCAGCAACATGGTTTGCCCAGGTTGGTGTGGAAGAACTTGAGTGGCCTGACCTTAATCCCACTAAACACCTTTGGGATGAACTGGTACGCCGACCAGGAACCAGGCCTTCTTGCCCAACATCGATGCCGAACCTCAGTGATGCACTACTTGTGGCCAAATGGGCATAAATTCCCAAAATCTGGTGGAAAGCCTTCCCAGAGGAGTGGAGGCTGTTATAGCATCAAAGGAGGGGACAACTCCATATTAATACCCGTGGGTTCGAAATGGGATCTTCAGCAAGCACATATGGGTGTGATGCTCAGGTGTCCACATACTCTTGGCCATACAGTGTACATATATACTGCACATACTGTACATACATGCAACATGCTATTTGTCTGAAAAGTATTTTATTTCTCTGAAATGAGCCAACAAAAACAGAATCGCTGTTGGAATTCAGTGTTTGCCCCTCCTGCTCCTTGGCCGTCGATCTTCGGTGAATGTCCAATCCGCTGCACAAGGCGTTTTGCATGCGGATCTTGGTGCGGTCGGTTAATTTGTCTCTTGGATGGTGTCCCATGGGTACGAGTTATTCTAAAGCGGCTATACTGAGGATGATTAATGGCGGTGGCAGAAGGTGAAGGACGGAGGCTCACCACAGTGTTCCCTTTATTAGGACAAGCAAACCGCTGAAAAAGCAGAACTACCTGCCTGTTTGTACGTGGAGGCAATAAATTTACTCTGGCCTGTTCCACCTCTGTCCTGTGATGTGATGCAAAACCTAAAGAAATTGTGGAACCCTAATAAGAAACTCTGTGTTAAATATTTACATACCCTCTTGCATAAGGAAACTGACTGCTCCCTTTTTAATTATTTGTTGCAGGCTGTTTATTTGTCTGTTGCCTCTGTTTTCTATATTCTAATAATGTCCTCCATATCTAATGTCTCTGCTGTCGTCCACAGCATACTTCTAGATGAGGAGGGTCACATCAAAATAACAGGTGCGCAAGAGTCCAGCCTTAGGGTTCTTATCCATGCTGCTTGGCAAGCCTAGGATTCGGTTTCGCTCACGGCCACCCTCTGCCCTCACAGATTTTGGACTGAGCAAAGAAGCGATCGACCATGACAAGCGGGCATATTCCTTCTGCGGCACCATAGAGTACATGGCCCCTGAAGTGGTCAACAGGAGAGGGCACACACAGAGTGCGGACTGGTGGTCCTTTGGGGTTTTAATGGTATGCACCTATTTGTATTCCCTTTCACTTTGCTTTGGGAGAACTCAGTTTACAGGTGGTGTGAGGTTCTGAGTGGTAGGAAGTAGGATCTGATCCATCCATCCATCCATCCATCCATCCATTTTCATCACAGAAGTCCAGAGTCTATCCCAGAAACAACAGGCACTATGCTGTGAATTTAACCCTGAGTGGAATGCTAGTCCATTGCAGTGTAAAATATAAAACATCCGGCATAAAAAATCAATAGTGAATGTCCTAAATATGATATTAAATACGCGAGCTAGAGCCTCTTCTCTACTCACTTTAAGAAGCTGTTTAATTATTTGGATTTATTAATAATAATAATAATAATAATAATAATAATAATAATAATGAAGCTCGAGGTGCTTTACGAAGAGATGACAAAAGAGGAACTTTGTCTGCAAATCTATCTGTCCTGCGGTTCAGGATGTGATGTGAAGAAAATTAATGAATTAGAGCACCCGAGCTCCTAGATAACTGACACACACGAAAAACAGCACACACAGCAGCTCCAAAGAAACTTATCTGCGCACGTTTGCGCCACATATATTTGTCCTTGCAGCAAATCCACTGGAAACCAACGTAGACCAAGGCCTGACTAATCCACTCATCTTCCACCGCTGTGAATTAGTAAACAAACCACTTGTTGGTAGCCTTTCGCTCGGGTATTTGGAGCGAAGCGCCGCCGTATCTCGTGCGCCCGCCCCACCTGCCAGGGGGGCCGATTGGGGCGCCATCCATCAAGATGGAGTATCGGCAGTTAAACAACACTGGAGCTGGAGCTCGATATCAGAAAATAGCCGCCGCCCTTAACCGACTGCTATAGGAGTGTTCAGGTGGCCTTTTTTCCTTCCCCGCTTACCCCAAGAAATCCAGAAGAGATCATTATTAAACAGTACTTTCTGGCCATCTCCGTTATTAGTTATTTATAGTGTTTTCGCAGAAAAACAACTTGATTTTTTCTTTCTCCGTCACATCTGACTTGCAGTATGAGTGCCAGGTTAAAAGAACCCCGCGAGGGAAATCTAATGAGAAGCGGAGTGAAAAAGCCGATAAGGAAGCTGCTGAGTTTTACACAAAGCAGTCGGCAGAGAGAAGCTGCGCCGATTGCCATGGTTTCGTGCGGTAAAAGGAAAACTAATCATCCGATGGTGAATTTGCATTTTTAACAGCCAAAGCAGCACACATTTGCTGTCCAAGACTAAGAAATATGGGAAAATGGCAGCCGTGGGTTTAGCAGGTAGGATACGGAACCTACTGGAGCTTTGAATCTCAGTGGGAAATCTGTTTTACCCCTTAAGCAGTGGCCTTAAATCACTGCAGCTAACTACATTGAAAGATAGCTGCTCTGTGGTAATAATTCTAGGTACAGTTTGCATTGAGCTGCACAGAATTCATTGTGATGGACTGGCATCCCATTCGGGGGTTACCCTGCTTAACCTTGTGCTCCTTGTTTCCGGGATCGGTGCCAGCCCACCGCCACCCTGACTTGGGTAAGCGGTTTCTGATAGCGAGTGAGCCAAGAGAATTTGTAGAATTCCAGTTCTTTTTGGTTCTGAAGGCATAAAATGTGTCATAAAAATGATCTGATACAAATGGGCATTTGGAACTTGCTCAGTCTGGCTTGGCCCTGGCACCTCTCCATGGATTCCCTCTGACTTTAAATTAGCTTGAATTATTGTTCACGCTTTGATTAAATTCATTACATAAGCGGACACAAGAGCCTTTCCGCATCTGCTAGCCTTTCCTTTTGTGTGCTTTTAGTCGGTTTGCTTCATAATACGGTCCACTGTGAATATTCAGAATGAACTTCAGATCCTTTTTTTAACATGAAGCGCTGCTCTGTGGCGGACCTTTGATGGAAATTCTGACTGATGGGTGCCATCCGTCTCTGTTCCAGTTTGAAATGCTGACTGGATCGCTGCCTTTCCAAGGAAAAGACCGCAAGGAGACCATGGCTCTCATCCTGAAGTAGGTGTGAGCATTACTGGGCAAGGAGCACACGCTGAAACCTCGACCTTGGTCACAAGTTCTCAGCTTTCCTCTCTTTCTCTCTATTCCATCTCACTCCAGGGCTAAACTTGGCATGCCTCAGTTTTTAAGCCCAGAAGTTCAAAGTTTATTACGAGCTCTTTTTAAGAGGAACCCTACCAACAGACTAGGTATGTAATATATGACTTTGTTACTATACATTTATAATCACTGTGCATTTGGTCACACAATATTTAACCTCGACTACTGGTGAACGTTGGTTTCACACTTGTAACTTCAATACTGTATTTTAATTCCATTTCTCCCAGCTCATACGTTTAATGCAGGTTGGTTGTTTCTATTGATCTTTGGTTGTTTGACTACTCAGAGGAGCCATCCATCTGTCTCAAAGACAATATTAACTATTAACAATGTCTGAAATTTGTCAGAAGGCTGGTTGAAGCATTGAACCAATCCCACATGTATTGTGTTTTTCTGTAATTTATGTGTGGTGTGGGGAGGGGGGGGGGGTTCAGTTGCAAATAAATCAGGGAAGACTTTCAAAAGTCTCGTGACAGTCATATGAGCACAAAAAACATATTTGTCCAATATAAATGTATAGATACAGCATCTTGGCCCCCTTCCACTACTTTTTTGAAGTATTTCTGAGCTCCAACAATGCAGAGGGTTGTCTTGGTTTCACCTTGATTTTTTTGATACGGTTCGTTCTAGAATGTTCTGTAAGCCTGAGCTCGGGGCTGCGAGTTCGCTTGTTATTCTCTGCAAGTCACCCGTTTTCACTGTCAGAGAGGTGTCGCATTACGTTTGGTACAGCAGCGGAGAATTTCGTGAGGTCCGAGAAAACCGTCAGCCACTTTTAGATCACTTTGAGGCGCAGGATATTCACAAAACATTTAATGTATTACTTGGGATGCAGGAAAATTGCTGCAAAATGTGCAGGCTGAACGCTGAACCGCTCATTCTCTCACTCACTTCAGTTCGCCATTACAAATTGAAAGCTGGTCCATAATATCATGAAAACATGTCGCGAAGCTATCGCCGCTTCCAAATGTATCCTTCCCTTAAAAATCCATCGTTTCTCTACATTTGTGATAACTATAAGCAATTGCTAGTCAATAATACTTCGAACAGTGCTACCTACGTCTCTTGCAACTCTTTCACTAATGTATCACTTGCCATGTTTTTAAAAGAGCCAAAAAATGAAAGTAGTTTTTATTTGTAATCCATAAAATGCACTGTTTTCTGAGTTTATTCACTATTATTAATGGTAATGGGCATTTTTGAAGCTCAGTTTATTCTATATACTATATTAATGACCTCTTACAGCTTCATGTCTCAAGAACACATCTAGAGTGTTAGCTGTGGTACTGCTGTACAGTGCTTTTTTTCTAGAACATACTGTGCTTGATCACAATTTTAAACTGGACCGGCGCAGCGACTGCGATGCCATAACTGCCCCGAGAGTCAAGCACGAGACGCCATCCCAGAACGCCGAAGTTGTGGATCCAAACAGAGCCTTTCTCCTTGAAGAGATGGGCTTGCACCCGTTTGTAATAAACTGCCTGGTGCATCTGTCACCTTGGATTTTGCTGCAGTGCTCCACATCAATTAGCTTGTCGTGAGACACCGGCTGTGTCCTGTGCCCACAGGGGAGGCAGCAATAGATGTTACTCAAGCTCCTTGGCCAGCGATAAAAAAGCATGACACAGTTCAACCAGTCCGCATAAGCATAGTAAAGAAATAGGAACTTTGAGTGTGGCCTTCAGCTGGGCCCAGTCCAGTTCAGCTCAGCTTGGACTTGGAGAGCTACAAATTCCTCAGTAATGTTGGTTCCTGTCCAAAGCAGACATTGCAGGTGTTCAGCAGGAAATCTGATAGGAGGCTCTGTATTAGTTACCTTTTTAAGGTATATAAGATTCATTGTGTATGTGCAGGAGCAGGACCTGATGGGGTTGAAGAAATCAAGAGGCACCATTTTTTTGCAACAATAGACTGGAATGTGAGTGAAAAATGATCTATCTATCTATCTATCTATCTATCTATCTATCTATCTAAAATATATTATTAACAGTTATGCTGTTTTGTGTTTCTTGTGCAGTTTATTCAGTTCCGTTTGGTTCTTATGCTGTTCAGCTTGCAGTATTAACTTGCAGTCCAACTTTGAAGGTTGTGTTTCTCATTTCTTTTGCTGAATAACAGAAGTTGTACAGAAAAGAAATTAAACCTCCTTTTAAACCTGCGGTGGGGCGACCGGAAGACACCTTCCACTTTGATCCAGAGTTCACATCGCGCACGCCTACAGGTGGGTCTCTCCCTCTCTTGTTCCTCTCCACATGAGCTTTGTTGTCAATAGGAGCAAACTCTGAAGGAAAGTATTTAAAACAGTTGCAGGGAACCTATTTGGAAAACCATGTGTGTCATTTGTTTCTTTTTAAATTGGAATCAAGATTAAAAAATATATATATATATATATATATATATATATATATATATATATATTTTTTTTTTTTTTTTTTTTTTTTTTTTTTTTGCAAAAATTTTAATCAAAATCCATATGAAATCACAGGGAAGAAATGTAAGCACCAAGGAACAATTAGGTTTAAGGTAAAATTAAGTAATCCATCCATCCATCCATCCATCCATCCATCCATCCATCATTCTCCATTACCACTTTGTCTTGATCAGGGTCAGAGTGGTCTGGAGCCTATCCCAAAATCATAGGAGAATAAACTGTGCAACTGTAATATTTGCCCTTCCTGATTTCCCTTATTATTGTATGTTTGTAACACTGAATGATTTCAGATCTTCAGACAAAATGTTCAGACAAAGGTTTTCAACGTATCACTTCTTTATGGAATAAAACTCTCCAACTTTTCAACTGGAACCAAAAATCTCAAATTTGGACTCTTTAATCAGAAGGACAGATACCTGCTGGCCTGGTGTCCACTGCCTGTGTTTCTTAGCCCAAACAAGTCTCTTATTCTCATTTGTGAATCATTGCTCATTCCCCCTGCAGCAGAGCTTTCTTTGCATTGACTCCACCATTAGACCCAATTCACATGATGCTGAGTTGTGTCTCCTGCTTGAACTTTGTGAAGCATTGTTTCGGGCTCTGTCATGAGATTAACTGGTGGTTTCCTGTTGCAGTTCTCATGAGATTCAATTCCATCATCACAGCGCTTGATGGTCCTTGTGACAACTCTTGAAGATACGTTCAAAGTGTCCTGACATTTTCCACATTGTCTGACCTTCCTTTCTTACATAATGATGGGCTGCAGTGATGGACTTTCATTTCCCCTTTGCAGAGCTGAGCTGTTCTTTCCTTATTATGAACAAAAGCAGCTGAAAACAAAGGTCTTCTTCCAAATAAAGCTTTTCATACCCAGCCTATGTTCTCACAAGACAACCTATTTTATCAAATGCATTAACAAGGATAGAAATTCCACAAATTAACTTTTAAAGCAATGCACATAGCAACTAGGAATATGTAATAATTGTGAGTATTTTCAAACTCTAAATTTCAATAAAGTTTCAGGTGAAAACTACTGGTCGTGGGGGACAGAGCAAAGAAGTTTCACATTTAAACTTTTGTCAATTTATATACAGGCATTAGACTAAAATGCCTCTATGAAAAATATACATTCAGTCAGGTGCATTCAAACTTTTCACAGGTACTGTAAAAAGAACTATAAATTACTTAAGTTATGTGTGTTCTGTTTCTGTAGACTAAAATATTGCTAAACTCGTGCTCGTGACTGTTTCTAAAACTAAGTTTGCAGCTATTGGTTATAGATTTGTTCAATGCTGAATTATACTTGTGTTGCTGAGCGAATAGTTCAAGATTAATCCAAAATGATGGTTTTTCTTCATCAAAACGCAGAGATGCAAAAAAAATTGAAAGTCAACCTTTTGCATTTTTTTGTGTGTTAGAATGAACACATATGGCTCCTTAAAAGGGAAATCGGACAGTTTGCTACAATTTTTGCTATATTTTCAAAATTCATCTGTAACGTCTAAAAAACTCCCCGTAATGTCGTGGTCTCTTTCGTTTAACACCGTATCCCCTCAGCTTTAATTTCTCTACTCTCATCGAGGCCTTTCGAATTCGAATTCCCTCGGGCAAATAATTATTCGACACACTTGTCTGCTGCTTGCGTCAGAGCGATACAGTTCCCGAGCACGCACCTCTAACTGGGATTTTGGTTTGTGAATTTTAGTTTTAACACTGTTTGAGATGCTCGGAGCGGATCTGTACCCTGGTAACATTTCTTACATACAGGAAACGCAGAGAACTGCCACAATGACACCATTTCTCTTATTTTTCTTAAGACAAATTTCTGCTAATATTGCTGTCATTTCTGCTAATACGAATAATAGAAACCCAGCTATTGTATTTGTTTGCTTTTTTAATAAATAAAATTATGCTTATATTTTCCATTTACATGTATGTATTTTTCTATCCCAAATTATTATTCGGGACTGGTTTTATGCATCCCACTTGTGTCAGTGCGGTGAAGTACTTTTGGTGCAGTGAATGTGGCAAATAACACAGATTTCTGACAGATACGGAAATAGCCTTCGTGATGAAAGCCCAAATGAACAAATGAATCTTTACAGTTGTGAGAAAGATGCCCTGAAGCCACAGCATCACTGAACAGCGAGCCAACTTGTTCTCCTGTCAATTTAACACCAGTGGATTTTTTAGCCATTGGTGAAATTTCCATCCACGCTGCCAGCTCTCCCAAGCTCCACCCTGACTCTCTCTCGCGCTCCCTTCCCAGATTCACCAGGCGTCCCGCCAAGTGCCAACGCCCATCAGCTCTTCCGCGGCTTCAGCTTCGTGGCAGCCAACCTGGGCCAGGAGCAGTCGCACTCTCAGTCGCAGTCCGAATCGCAGTCTAGGCAGAACTGGGTCAGCCCCATCGTGCAGGTGGGTGCCCATCATCTTCTGCCATCACATTTATGACACTTTCCCCATGATGGGTCCTCAGGAGGTATGATGCCTTGCGCATTCAGGGAGGGGTTCCTCCCTTTCCTTATTCACAGTTGAATGGCAGTCAATCTCAGCAACACAGAGACAGAAATGTTGGAATAACAAATAACAAATGCATATGTAAAACAGGGTAAACAGCTTTTCTATTTCACAAGTGTGATCACACGGCACTGCCTGTGAAGAATTTTACTTTACTGGTTTATCACCAAACCGTTCTAATTTATACTTTAATTATAGCGCACAACCAGGAGTTTAACACAATCTACAACCCTGCATGGATGGAAATTTATATTGAGATTTGGCATCTTCTGGGCACAGAAGACCTTAAACACAGTGTTAAAGAGTGACATGTGCAGTAGTGGACTGGACCAATAAGAAATAAGTATCCTTTAAACAGACCAATCAAAACAGGAATGTAAAAAAGAAGTCTCACCCACATTCTGGAAAGAAATAGACAAAGGATAACCGGACCACAGCTACAAAAATATTTACAATTATTGTAGTTGGGTTTAAATACACTGCAACACATAAGAGTTTTTAACCTAATTTTTTAACTTTCCAACAGAGAATTGGGAAAATATCATTCAGCTGAAACATATAAAAACACTTCTTAAAAAAAAAAATTATTCTTCCACAGAATTGGACTATAATAGTAAAATATACTTCCTTGCTAAGGATGAAAGAAGCCAGCATTTCGTGACTTCATCAAAAAAGAATTTGGGCTCTGGTTAAACAAGAATATAGAGGGGAAGGCTTCATGGTGAAACACAGCTGAGGTGTCCCTGGAAAATGCTGAGAGGTAAGGCAGGCTGTGAGTGGGACAGGGCTTCCTTTTAACAAGTGGGACCAAATAGTGAGGCTGGAGATCAGGACTGCTGTACCTTCTTCCATATGCCCAAGACATCTCAAAATGACCTGTTCTCATGCAAAGATTGCCTTTCTGAAGACTATGACATGTGATCCACACTGCTTTGCAGCTGAAGGTTTGTTGACATCCTTTAAGGGGGACTTACAATAGCTTAGAAGACCTTAATCTCATTCCCCACTGGGAGTCTTTGTTCTAATGGGTTTCTATCTACCCACAATGTCCTGTAATAGAACAAATTATTACTTAATTGTCTGTCTCCAGAAGGTAAAACTTTTCTTTGTTAAATATTCCTGTCCATATCCCAGACTTCTCTTTATGGAGGAGGTGGGGATGCTGATGGAGCAGGAACACACTCCCGGGTCTGAGCTTCTTAAAACTGGATGCATGGAGACAACAGAACACACACACACACACACACACACACACACACACACACACACACACACACACACACACACACACACACACACAGAGAAAATGCATGCACACATTTACAATGTGCAGCTGACACATGCAGGTTAAATGAGGATTTGGCATGTCACTTTGGGACTGTTTACAGTACAGACGGCATCTTCCTAGGAAGCTACTGGCCGCAAAACAGGCTTTGAAGATAAAAGGGTCCTCCTAAATTTCGTAGGCATTAACCAATGGTTTTACAGAACACAGGATCTCAACAGAAAAAAGATAGCATTTGAATATTTTAAGGTTCAAACAGTCAACGTTTCTTTATAATTTATATCAATACATCGATTAGTGTTTTTTTTTCTACCCTTGCTTTCTTGAGCAATGGAACCCATAATAAAACCGAGCTCTAAGAAGTCATTAATGTAGTTCATCACATAAATGGAGCTTAAAAACTCCAAATGCACGGCGTAGTACAAAATAAATTAGTTATATCCATAATAGCAGCAAATAAACATAGACATAAACACACTTAGTTTTATCCAAAAAAATTTTAAAATCATAATTCAAATCCAAAACTCCAAATTTTTTATGTAAAAAAGTTGCTGTTAATTTTTATTAATTTTTTAAAATGTGGTATAAGTTATTCAGATTGCTAAAATAAGAACGCTATCATGAAACAACACTGCTAATTCAGCTACTGATGAGTTATAAGTTTGTAATGTAACCCAGTTCAGCTGCTAACCACTTAGATTATCCTGCCATGGTATAAAAATGAACATCACATGAATATGTGGGCTAAACTGCCCATCTTGCCAAAATCACATTTTTTTTCTTCTAAACATCATCTTTGCATCTATATTTCGAATTTGCATTCTTCTCATCTAAGCCCGGTGCCGCAGATGAGATTACGTCTCTAACTGCTCTCCTTCCGAGAAAGATCACATCCGGGGAGGTTAACAAAAGGGGGATAAAACAACCAAAGGATGGTTGAGCTAATGAAGAGCAACCTGTTCAGTTCTGCAACCTGAACTAAGGCAGTGGAAGGGGGTTCCTCTCAGACATATCGATGAGCGCCAGATTCCTCCTTGTGTGGCTCTCTAACCTTTTTTAAACATAAATAATTTCCTCTCCAGAAGGACAAAAAAAAAAAAAAAAAACGTGTTTCAGAGCCACAGATGCTAGGTTACCTGAGCCAAATTTTCAGAAGACATATGTGCCTCCAGGTCTTTGACATAAAAACAACCTTGTTGCATAACTCGTGTTTATATTTCCTTGTGGGTTTCCAGTTCCTCGCATCTGACTGGGACCTCCTTTGATGTAGCAGCCGGCGGGTGGTATCGACTAGCGAGATGGTCCTCCGGACCGGTGTCAGTGCTTCCCAGCCGCACGGGCACAGAACAGCATGTTGTTGCGAGGCACTCCACCATAGCTTGTTTCCACCCACTGAACACATGGATCCCAGAACTGGAGAATCCCTCATAAATATGTATGATCGCTCAAGCAATGTGAATCAGAATGGCCATCACCTGCGAACAGTACTGAGCTGCGATTGCATGGAGCGCAGCGGCGTCCATTTTAACGTCTTGATGCCAAAGCGGAATATCAGTCAGGAACTGAATTATTCATTTCTGCTGCTCACCTTTTTGTATGTGGGGAAAAAAGTTTGCCAGAAAACTTTTGTGTTTTAAACACCAGCCAGGGGTTAGGAAAGTAAGGCAGCCTTGTTTTTTTATTATTATTATTATATATTTATTTTTTTTTTATTTTTTTTTATTTTTTTTAGAAATGTAAAAAATAAATTAAAAGAAGTTTTTTGGCAAAAAGAAATGTATGTGCAGGCTTATGAGCGCAAGAGAATTTACGTAACGTGTGCAACTTCAGAGGAGTCCTTCAAGGATAAATGTGTGGATCAGCTTCATTAAAACAGAATATTTATAGTGAAAAAGAGCAGGGTGCTTTGCATGTAAAATAGGTTTCTTTTTGCATAAAAATCTGAGGATTATTTCAGTCCTGCAAGACCCTGGCCTGAAATGGCAAGATTATTATATTAAAAAATAAGCAACAAAAACAAGCAAATTGAATGCAAACATATAAGTTGCACAGTGAAAGTATCACTACACGTTCAAAATTAAAGGAAGTTTAAAAGGTTTTTTGTTTCTGACTGTGCTCATTCCTATGTGAACAAGATGTTCTTACCTATTTTTTATTCTTTGCAGCAGCTGCATGGCAACAACATCCATTTTACAGACGGCTATGAGATAAAGGAGGACATTGGGGTCGGAGCGTATTCTGTCTGCAAGCGCTGCATTCACAAAATCACCAGTGTGGAATATGCTGTGAAGGTAAGTCTGCAGTAAAATGTGGTGAGAGCCCTTTCAGTTAGAGGATTGCAGGGTTCGAATCCCTTGTTTGTTTTAGTACTGTTTATCGAGGTACTTACCGTGAATTCCATCCATCCATTAATGTTCAGCCTCTTAATCCTAAGCCGGGTTATGGTGGTGCAGAGCTCTGGGCTATGAAACTACTCCTGGATGGAATGCCAGTGCATCACAGGGTGCCCCCTCCGAACATACACACACATTCACACACCTGCACACTCTGTGGGCAATTTACAGTAGCCAACAAACATAAAGCACCTGTCTTTGGACTACGGGAGGAAACCAGAGCACCTGGGGATATCCCGTGCAAACCCACGGAGAACATGCAAACCTCACACAGACTGTGCTGAGTCTGAACTCACATCTAACCAGCCCAGCCACTGTGAGGCAGTAGCGCTACTTTCTAAGCCATCATCCCACCCAACATTGAATTGATACAGTAAAAATCATTCATTTGTATTAATGGATAGATCATTGTAAGCAGCTTAGTATATACTGTACATGTAGCTATTATTATTACTATCATTATTATTGATATACTGTAACTGCTATGACATCATATGAAATTATTATATCTTATATGCTATTGTTATTGTCATTGTTATTGTTATTATACAAAGATTTCAGCTGGAGTGAAAGCTTGGGAGAATTCTTCTTCTGTCCTTGCTCAGGAGCTCACAAAATACTGAAGATTTCTGCTGTTTAAAAACGTTTTTGAGGGCTGTGCTACATAGCTGGGGAATATCATCAATCCTGCACTGAGATTCTGAATATAAATTCATGTAAATCTCATCTAGCTGACAGCTAACTGACAATGACTGATAAATGATTCTATAAATGAAGCTCTAGTCCAGCTCATGGCTGGGATAACATGTTTGAACAAGGCATTTAAATGTCTTGTATTTTGTTGTAATCCTGTCAGTAATTTTTCTGGTTATAGGTAGTAATTATACAAGTGGCACATCCTATGAGTGTATTGATGGCCTGGTCTGTCTTTCAGATTATTGACAGGGCCAAGAAGGATCCCTCTGAAGAGATTGAGATCCTCCTGAGATACGGGCAGCATCCTAACATCATTACGCTGAAAGATGTATGTAATATGCTATTGGATTGATTCCCTTCGTTCCCTCTGCTACATCCAAGTGGACAAAATAGCAGCCACACTTTTTTTGGCTATAAAATGTCATTTGTATTGTTATGATCATGTTACACACAAGCAGCTCTCTAGTGAGATGAGCGTGTACAATACAATTATAGATGCACCACTTAGCATTACAGTAGCATGGGTGTGTGACCCCTCTCTTCTCTCCGTCCTGGGACGTCCCAGGTGTACGACGATGGAAAGTTTGTGTACCTGGTGATGGAGCTCATGAGGGGCGGGGAGCTGCTGGACCGAATACTGCACCAGAAATGTTTCTCCGAGCGAGAGGCCAGCGCTGTACTCTGCACCATAGCGAAGACGGTGGAGTACCTCCATTCGCAAGGGGTGCGTGTGATGCCTTGGGCAGTTCAAAGTACACAAAATTACCTACAAGCCTTAAGAAAGCGCATATGACTCTTTCCTACATTATTTTAAACTATTTTTCACCCATCCATCCACTAACTGCTTATCCAAGGCATGGTGATCCAGAGCCTATCCTGGAAGCATAGTAAATAAGGCAGGGGTTTAGACCGAATCAGATTCCACTCCATCACAGCACAGTTGCACACAGTTATTTACTCACACGTACACGCACTAAATAATTCTTTGGAGCGTAAAATGCAGCTGAACAAGGTGATTTTGGACTTTGAGAGGAAACCAGAGGACCTAGAAGAAACCTTACACATAGGCTAAGCCGGATTTGAACCCACATCTAGATGCACAGCCCAGGAGTGTCGGGAACCTCTGGTACTCACCGGATCCCCTTTGAACTGCTTTACTCTGTTATACTGTTTTGAACTGCTTTTACTGTTATACTGAAGGTCGTCCATCGAGACCTGAAGCCAAGCAACATCCTTTACGTTGATGAGACCGGAGACCCAGAATCCATCAGGATAAGCGACTTTGGATTTGCCAAACAGCTCCGTGCAGAAAATGGCCTCCTCATGACACCTTGCTACACTGCTAACTTTGTGGCCCCAGAGGTATGGAGGGAAGATCACCTCTCATTCTTTCTGCTTCCTTAAGGCTTTCTCATTGCAAAACATGAAAAAACAGATTCCATTAGTTCTTAAAATATAATTATACAATATATTGTTTTTACAAACAAACTCTGTTGAGTTACGTGGTTAAAAAATACTTTTGTTTTTGTCTCAATTTAGTGTCTCAGTCTTGGTTTTGACCTTAAAGTTCCTGGATGTAGTAGGACTACATGGTGCTGAATCCACTGGCCCAATGCATGAAGCTTCGATGCATGAAAATATCCTTGTATTGATAATAATGATACCTTTAATAATGATCATGCAAAAGATGAGAAAAAATCTCTTAGCTGAGGTAGTTACATCTAAGCTATTTAGTTTATGGTATATTTAATTTCACGATTGTGCTGATCTGACAACCAGTCAGCTTTGTGAATTTTTTCTTTTATTTTTGCATAAGGATTCTTAGTTTCCTTTGCCCTGCTTGTTGACATATTTTGAAGCTTCTTGGTTGTTTTGAAGTGTCCGTACTTGAACTTGTCATCCGAATGCAGACAGTGTAGCACAGGATGACCGAGATCTTCCTCCTTCCCTTTCCTCATGGCAGGTCCTGAAGAGACAAGGATACGATGCTGCCTGTGACATCTGGAGTCTGGGGATTCTGCTCTACACTATGCTTGCAGGGTACAGAATAAACTTTGTCCAGTCAAAGTGTCAGGTTGACGTTCGCTTGGAACTGAATGTCTGACTTTTGAATTACATTACAGAAATATCCTAAGTGAATGTAAATCTCAACAGTCAACTTGGTCATTTTATAATGTACAGATGAATGAACCTTGGCTTATGGCAGGGCTCCATGCCCTCAGCCTAAAGTCATAATAGTACATAAAAAGAATGAATATTATGTCATACAGTATGACATTGTTATATTTTTTCAAGAATTTTACACGTTATTCATGTTAAAATAATACTAATATAGATTAATAATGTGTGATACAGTATTATGTTTTCATCCTGCACTGTTACTTTGATTTTTGCTTTTAAATTGTTTTTCTTTGACATTTTCATTTCAGCACCACCAGAACATTCGTTTTTTCGCTTGCTCATTACTGAAAATCAAAAGCAACTTAAATATAATAGCAAACAAAAGGTTCTTGTAAGCCCAGTCCCTGCTAAACGCTCAAATGCTCAGACCAGATGTTTACCACCAAATGTCCATTCTCAAAAGTAATATACTGTACTAATAGTTAAATAATACTAATTTAGAATAATAATCATAACTGTCCTTAAATATTAAGTCGATAACAAATATGTTGCCTTATGGCAGTGAGGCCAGCCACACACACATACACACACACACACACACACACACACACACACACACACACACACATACACACACACAAAAACCAAATCTGCATTTTGCCTTAACTGGCCCATCCGCAACACAGTGCTTAGTGCTCAGTACCAAAGCTCAGACTGTTTGCCCTTCCCACCAATTTCTGCATTTGTCACTGTGGTGATGTGTTGCTGTCTGTCTGCTTGGTCCTCATTGGAACCTGTGTTCTGTTCCTTACTTAAGCAAATGCAAGTTAAACAGCTCTCGTGCTGAAATCCACATAGACCGGTTTTACCACTTGACATGTTGACATCCCTGCCTCAACTCCCTCTGCAATAGGTTGGCCCACACAGGTCAGAGCAGAGCAGTGGGAGAGTGCAGGCTGCTATAAAAAGGTTCTAATATTGAGAATAATGCAAGAGGGATTACCGGGTAAGCCGGGGAGTTCAGGTCAGTGACCGATTCGGTTTAATTGAGGCCCACACAATGCCTAGTCCATCGGGGATTGAACAGGCAGTCCCACGTACACCAGGCCACTACGGGTTTAAGTCCTCCCTTATAATCAGGGCATCCAAAGCACACAAATCTTTCCTGGATATAAAAAAAATTATTGAGCGCTACCCTTAAAGCCTTGGCTAAAAATATCACCTATCAGCACATGCAGAATTTTCATTTTTTGGCCTGACAGACGGAGCTGTCAACAGTGTTTTTTGTATGGTGCTGTTTTTCATTAAAGAGGGAGGCCAGCCTACCCTGCAAAAGCACAATCGATATAGGGAAAATGTCCCGAGGGGGTAATATTACCATCTCAGAAATGAGCAGGAACATATTATAAAAACATAATAGGCTCACATTTCCTCACCACATTTGCTTTGTCCCCTGGAAGAATGGAAATACCTTTCCTCATCAGACAGGACAGCAAGTACTTTGGTACTTAGAGAATAGAACTTACTGCCAAAGCGCGATGCTGTTAAAATCAAAGACAAGGGAACAGCTGTTGTACCTTGGAGCGGTACATGTAATACAATTATTGGGTGCATCTGTGTATGCATCAACACCTAAAACTGCTCAGCTGCATATCAGCTGCATAAGTTTCTCTGACTTTGGCTAAAGAGGTGAATAAAAAACAAGAAGTCCTCCCAGCTCTGATGGGATAGACTTTCTGCTCATCTGACTGTCCCCCCCCCCCCCTTCCAGATTCACTCCCTTCGCCAACGGCCCTGATGACACTCCAGAGGAGATCCTGGCACGTATTGGCAGCGGGAAATACGCCCTTTCCGGCGGGAACTGGGATACGGTGTCCGACGCAGCAAAGGTACTGCCCCTGGCGCTGGGAGTGGTACCCCTCTCAAGCAGCCTCCGAATTGCACAGGATCTCCTGGGATAGAAACGTAACAGCATTCCGCAGATACATCAGCACTTGTCTAATTTGCACAGTACACACGATAAACACAAAGTCAGCGTATAGTACACATAAAATAACCGTGTAGCTTTCAGAACTCCATATCAAACAAGCTTTGAGCATCAGGCTTATTGTCAGCTACACTGAATACACAGAGATGTGCGATTGCAGTAGCAACCGCTGAGCTTTTCCTCCTTTGTGGGAAAGCAGCAGGTGATCGGTGCGGCTAGATTTGAGAGGTAAGATCTGGAATTAGAGCAAAATTAGCAAAAATGTATGAAGTTTCTTGTCATCTATGAGGCTGTTGTATGTATACACTCCAGTATGGATTTGTAGGCTCGTGGGAGTAAGTGCACATCTCCGGTAATGATCTACACCTCTTTCATTACTGCTGACATGTCAGTTTATCAGAGCAAGAGAACAACTATCTTCACTTCTTGAGAACTCTGGAAGCAGGTGATGTGCAACACAGTGATGCACCAGGTAGCACTGATGATTCACAGCACAATGCCATTGGGTCTGGGTTCATTCGAACAAGCAGTTTGTAGCTTAGACATCTGTTGTCTTAGCCCAGCCTGCGGATAGCATGTCACTTAAAGCTGTCGCTTTCCATTAGAAAAAACCTGAGTATGAATTCTTGCTCCTGTTGCTGTATATTAATTCAAGGTACTGACACCCTGAAACTACCAACCTGTTTAAACGCATAAATAAATATAAGCTTAGCGTACAAACCTAACATTGTAAGTTATTTTGCGAATGACTATTAATGTTAGCAATTGGTTAGTAATTTTTAAGAAGCAGTTGCAGGAAGGTACCTTGAGCAGAGGTACCACAGAAGTAGCTGGTTTTGGGGTTACAGTTTTCTGTCCTTAAGCCCTACTGCACCTGCTGCTGTGGCACGGCCATTAGGGTCCGACAGATAGTGAAGAAGTGCCGTAGTGCGGATCTGGGTGTGACCCACATGTACCCTTTGTCCTCAGGACATCGTGTCAAAGATGCTCCACGTGGACCCCCACCAACGACTCACAGCCCACCAGGTCCTGAGGCACCCCTGGGTTGTCAACCGAGAGCAGCTGTCGCAGAGCCAGCTCATCAGACAGGACGTCCAGCTCGTGAAGGTGAGGCCATCGAAATGTCACAGGTTTCATGGGAAGTGTTGCAAATAAGTGACCTGTGCAGGACTATCAGTCTAAATGAAATGAATTGCCTATAAGTCATCTCTTTTATCAAAAAGAAAATAATCAAAATTATGAAGGGGATTTAATCCTTAGGCCGTTTGCAAAAATATGATCTCTGCTCATGAAGCCAGCTTTTTAGATGTGTGAACGTATGTTGTATGTTGCTGAAAATAAGTGTAGTTCCCTAGGGGGGTTAATAAAATGTTTTCCGTTCATTCATTCATTCATTCATTCATTCATTCATTCATTTAGAAGTGTGGCAGGGCTTTGAGGTACTAAATGGGTTTAAATGAATTAGTGCTCTGGGTGTGTTGTTGAGAAATATAGCATTTAAAGAAACAGTAAGAGGCCATTAATACAAAATATTCCATAACAGGCTTCAAAACTGCTCATGTGCAGCTTAATACAACATAGACTGTTTATACTATCAATAATAGTGACTAATCACAGAAAACAGTCTCTTATGGATGAGAAACATAAAATTGCAGGAAAAGTTCCAAATATTTTTCATTTTCTAAATAAATTATTATGATAAATTAGCCGACAAGCTCAAAAATGAGCCCACTATTCCCAAAGCACTAAATGAGGTAACTCTGATGAAGGTGCAGTGCTACTGTACTGACTCCTCATCCGTTTTGCTCTACCGCCACCACCTGAGCATTGCTGTCATTACACCTGGCAAAGGAGGGGCCCTACAGTATCATTCATTTCTCCGTGGGGGTTCTGTGATGTTTGTGCTGCAATATTGGTGCTGTCAAAGTAAAAACAAGGCTGCCTCTTGTGTTGCTCTAGGGTGCCATGGCCGCCACTTACTTTGCCCTGAACCGCACGCCTCAGGCACCAAAGCTCGAACCCGTGCTGTCGTCAAGCCTGGCCCAGAGGAGGGGCATGAAGAGACTCACATCAACACGCTTATAGTGCCTCCTCACCTCAACCTGCAGCAGAACTGACGCAGGACAGGAAAGAGCCCCATCATCACCACCACCACCACCACCACCACCCCACTGTCACCCCCGCAGGGGTCTCCTCACACTACGCAGTAGCTACGCCATTTGCACTACCCGGTAATTGCAGCCAAGGCCAAAAGGGAGCAGGAACCTCTTTCAGGCTCAGGAGCTGCACCTTCTATAAAAGCTCCATCAAGGTTCTAGGTGGTTCTCATGGGTTCCGGTTTTGCCAGGTTGTGGCGCCGGTATGATACCTTCACTAAGCGGTTTGGAGGAACAAACAACAGCAACATGCCCGTGAATTCAGTGACCTGGGAAACATTTACAGTAAAACCTCGATTAGCGCTGCCTCTTATAGCACTCTTTTATTTTAGCCCTTTAAGTAATTTGTCATAATGATTTACAATATTTTTAAACTTTTTTGAAAAATGTTTTGAAACCTTTTTTTGGGATTTTGTATCTTTTATCCATACTGGAGTCTGTTCCTTGTACTGCGTTATGTTGCGATTGCATGGTTGTCAAGCAACATTTGCTTTATATTGATATTACATTGCTATATTGATGACTTATAGGCCTGTTTCATTAAGAGTGCCATTTCTCAAGAACAAGTCCTAATCCAGGTATTACTGTAAATGTAAAATACCATAACACAGATTTTCCCAGACTTTTGTGGAACTGAAGAAGTGAACACTAAAGCCTTTATGCCTTTTTAATGCATTCTCATAAGAAAATACTAAGTGCCCCCTTGTTTCCCTAAATATCTCTAATATCGTTGAATTTAATATATTCAGTGAATTTGAAAGACTGCAGGTTTTCTGCCTTTCAACTGTTTTACCTTAAAGTCATGCCATAACTTCTGTCTTTTGTTGCAAAGGTTGTGCACTACAGAAACTAATTTAAGACGACCTTTATTGGCAGTTTATTGCATTTTCATTGTAAAAACTATTTACACCAAGTTCATCTCCATTTTGGAAAAAGACAAATATACATTTCGTACACAGTAAACTGCAGTATTTACTGTTAATAGCATCAAAAATATTCAGGGTTCTCTGAGACAAGCTCAGTGGTAGGAGATTTATTCTCTCAGTTATAATAAAATGTGTTAAAGATATATTTTATTAATTAAAAACTAAGCAAATTTACAAAGGCCTTTTTAGCAGCACTAATATGCTGAAAACCAAGCTGCATCAAAACGTTGCTGCACTCATACAGTCACTGTCACACAGTTATGACTGAACAAAAAGAAATGAGTTTGCATTTCTCCTGGAGTTTAGTCATGCACAAAGCAATGTACATAATTTAAATATACTGTACAGATACCAAATGGTAGCAGTTAGATAAAAGAGCATACAATGTGTGTGTGTATATATATGCAGAGATATTGTGTGTATATATTTGTATAGAGAAAGAAAGCAACAGATAATGTATTCATGAGTTCAAAAAAAGCACAGAGATGGTACACAATATTTCAGTATTTAATTTTTTTTTTAAATGGGGAAAGCGAGTTGCTCTTTTCCACAGAGTCTTGTGTTTTCTTTAGAGCATTTGACAGTTTCCTCTTGTGCTTACAAATATTGCTATCATTGTCGTTTTATTTGATGCCCATGTGGGAGGCAGACATTCCGCTTTGTGGCCACTGAGACCATTTCTTCATATTAATTCTGAAAAGCTGTTTTTAGTTTTTTTGTGTCTTTTTGTGTAGATCGCATTCTCTTTATCATCTATGCATTTATTTATTTGTTTATGTTTGTTTATTTCCAGCTGTTTAATGAAGTGCACTTTGTAGGTGTCCTGGGTAGGCAGAGTAATTCTGATGCATGTGACCTTACCATGCTGGTTATAATGTGAGAAGTTTTTCTTTCTTCTGCCATTTGGTCTAAAGTCACTCCCCTGTGCAATAAAGTAACCAGGTTTTTTTGGGGTTTTTTTTTCAATAATAGTTAATAAAAATAACATTGAAAAACGTTAAAAACAACATATAAAGATAGTTAATTATTTATAAAGAGTGAGATTGCATCTGAATTTAAAAATGAGCAAATAATATTTTCCCTTTGAAATAAAGGAAACAGTGACCGCTCATATTTAAATCTGTAAACCGTCTCAGCAAAATATATGAGCTGACAGCTAGTTAAATAAAATGCACAGTAAACTTTTTTCTTCAGTGGAAAGTGACCTTTCATCTCTGGAGGATCATCTTCATTTATACTTTGTACCCTAAGTCTTGCTAAGGACAAGATAACAACAAATGCTCACCTGACACCATTAAAAAAAAGTATTTAGACCACTTATTTGCCCTTTTGCTTTTTACACTCTTAAATTGTCCTTATTTTGAGATTCAAAACTGCAAGGATGGTATAAGAGCGAATGGAAATCCTGTTTGTAATACGTGTGTATCAGTATAGCCAAAATGTTCAAGTTTTTTGTTTAATTCTGTTCCTGTCACATTTTCTACTGCGGTGTGTGACCCTTGTTCCCTTATCTATGGAAGGGATGTTTACTGTGTTTTCCCCTAACCCCAACCTCCAGCTTGGCTAATGTCATGTAAGAAAAGTGTGACTTGCGACTGGGAGAGAAGCTGAGAGAGAGGTGCGTGCTATGGTTAACTGACAGCTACGGGTGTTTGTCACGGTTTGGGGGTGTGGCCTGCAACTTAAAGCCTTAACAAAATTCCCACTCTGTGTCTCTAAAGCTTTACAAATGCACTTACAATAAGGATATCCAAACAGTGTCTATGCCAACCGCATCATTTCATTTTTAGTTCATTAAGTTTTTCATTTCTGTCATTTAGAGCTTTAAAGTGAATTCATCTTTATTTAAAATATTGGTTATTATTGCTGGAAATTAGTGTTGTGCGTTTGCATCTGTAAGTGGTTAAATTGTAAACTTTATGTCCTTTCACTACACAATTGCCACAATTTTTTAAATTAATTAAAAGTAAGTGAATATGGAGATAGCGGCAATATTTTATAGCACTGTGAAAAATCTCAGCAAAGTACTGTCTATTTTCCAAATGCCGGGTCTGGAAAGAGTTGAGAGATGTGAATCCTGACAGCCTCAGAAAGGATGTCTTCTAGTGTCAGCATGGTTGCTGTATAGGTTATGGAGAATAGTGCTTGCCTCATGGCTCCCTGCAACTTCAGTGCAATGTACTTTCTAAACCAACAATGTCCTCCCAGAGACACTACCCACTCAAGCATTGCTGTAATGCCGTGGCAACGATGTTGTGTGGTAGATATCCCAACCTGCTTTGTACTGGTTTTGGCATGCCAAATATTTATAAATAAATAAAACAAATAATGATGCATCCTAGTGTGTATCTGTGCAGTAGGATTACTCTAGTAGAAATGGGGGGGAAAAGTCATTATGGTCTTTGCAAATCATTATGCAGTGTTGAAGAAAATGATTCAGTGCTATGTGATCCATCAAGATATTTTGGTGTAAAGTGTTTCACGATAAATATAAAAGTTCACGATGAATATAAGTCAGGTTAAATACAGCTGCATTATGTTCATTTGTAGGTATGGCTCCAAATGGCTGTGCTCCTATGACAGGGGAATGCGTAATGTTTATTCTATTGAAAGACACTGGGGGAAAAAGTGGAGGAAAGGTCAGGCAAAACATTAACTCAAGACGTTACATAACTCATATTTTTTGAGTAAAAAATTTTTTTTAAGGAAAAAACATTATTGTAATACAAAATATTACATAAAAATACAAAAGAGCGCAAAAAAATGCCGGGGAAAAAGGCATAAATTGCACTAAATGCTGAAAAATAATGTATGTAGTAATTCAATAGTCTTTAAAGCTTTAAAGTTACTGGAGGTCAAGGCGGCTCTGATACACTGCTTGACTTGACATGAAACACAACTAAAAAAGTTTTGCTGCCAAATATACCTCAATGAATATGAAATTACGGAAGTAAAACAAAAAGATGAATCTAAATTTTTTAACGTCTCCTTTGGGCATCATAGAAATCAGCGCGTTTCTTATCATTACGATCCGTTTTTAAATAATAAAGAAAAGACATTATACAGATGTTTCGTTATCAATGTACGCCTGTTCTTCCAGAACCACTTCCTATATAGGCGTGTTATAAAACAATTTTAGAGACATTTGAGAAGAAGCGCTCCAAAAACGCTGCCCACCGCCCTCAACACGTGGGCGACAAACTTCCTGCACTGCCGCAAAGCGCGCCGACGACGAAATGGCCTGCGACACTGTCGTAAAAACAGGCCGCAAACTGCCGCTGCGCGGTTGGCGTAGTGACTTCAGCTACAGGACTTCTCAGGTGCGAGGGCGACGCTGACCCTGTGTCACCTTCAGCTCCGGCACGATGGCAGGCATTTTGGCCCGTAAAGCGGTGGACCACCTGAAAAGCAAGGAGTTCCGGGACTACCTGATGAGGTGGGAGCGCGGCGCTCGGACGCCACCTTTATTTCCACCAAGATTTACCGGGCTAGTTAGCAGTTAGCTAAGAGACGGCTGTTGTGGATGTGGCTGAGTGGGCGGCTGTCAGTGGGCCCAGTGTAAACATTCGAGTGTGTTTCACTGTGAAAATAACAGGAACGCGTGGCTAAAGTGTATTTTGGGAATTGAGCGAGGTGGTTTGCGTGTATTTTTCAACCTCGCGGGGGCTGTCATGAAGGACGCGGCGGCAGGCTGTTCGTCGCTAACGTCGCGCTGAAGATGTCACTTTCCCGCATCAGACTTGGAAGCAAGTGTTGTCATGTTAACGTTTTTATTTGCCCGCATTCTGTACGCCCTGCTGTCAGCAGGTTGAGGCCCAAAGCGCAGTTGGTGACGTTTTAATCTGAAGGATGGCCGCAGTCTTACTAGCAGTTCTGTCCAAGGATTCCTAAGTACTGTTGTTACGGTCGTTGTAGTTCTTTTTGCGAAGACGTCTTGTTTAGAGGACGTCTCTGGCTAAGGTCACTTGTCGTGTTAGAGAGCCGAATATAGAGCGATTTACCAGCACTGACACAGCAGGGCATTCCTGTAGTGCCGATTCAGGGTTAAGTACCTCCATCAAGGGTACGACACCAGCAGTGGGATTTGACCCTGCAAACGTCAGACTGCAAGGCGAAAGCACAAGGCAGGTCCAAGCACAGGATGTTGCTTTCATTTGTCTTGCGCGCGTTTTCGCTTCATCTAAAATAACTTTGCATAGTGATTTTTTTTTTAATTTTATTTTTTAAAGTGAAAAATTTCTTCAAAAATTTCTGCAGGTTTTTGCCCGTTATTGCTGTGTTGTGTTGCGTGTGGCGACAAATGCCATCAAACGCCACTAGTGGGCGACAAAACACAAAGGAAGTCCCCCACCTCCAGTACTGCAGTAGCTGATAAACTCGGCAAGGATAAAATCTGTTTTAATAATCCTCAATGGAAAAGTTAGTAGTTAAATATAAAAAATAATGAATCTGCCTTATATTGTGAATCAAAGGTTTCTTTTTTTCAAGGTCATGCATGGGACAACAGGTGGCATAATTGTAACAGTACCTATTTGATATTGTAAGTTGCTTGAACAAAGCCATGAGTTAAATGTACAGTAATATAGGTGTGCTGGTGCATGTAGATTTATGCCTTATGGGTTGCTCAGATTGTCCTGGTCATTTTTTGTGACTGCTGCTAACCTCTTATTTACCCTTCTTATCTCTCACATGGCTCCTAATCCTACCCTCACTTGGCCCTGGGGACACCTTCAAAACACAGCACAGTAAGATCCCTTATTATTCATTATCATTATTATTCTATAGTTGAGCTGTTGTATGCAGTAATGTAAGACAGGTGTGTTCTGTTGTCGTGTCAATGACGTGATCAGATAGTGTGAAAAATACCATTTTCAATGTCTTAATGTTACTTAAAAAGTATGCATTTTGTCTGTCTCCAAACTGAAGCACTTCTGGGGTCCTGTTGCCAACTGGGGCCTTCCTATTGCAGCCATCAGTGACATGAAGAAGAGCCCAGAGATCATCAGTGGGAGGATGACCTTTGGTGAGAGATACTTACAAGCATGTGATACAGCAGCAGTTAATCTGCAGATTACTTTGGGTATCTTCTCCACTCTTGGGTTTGGTGAAGATGGCAGTATAAAAGAATGATCATTTCTGATGCATCCTTGACGCTTTTAGACATGGTGAAATATATTCCTGCCTGTATGAGCTTATTGTGAGTGACAGCACTATCATCATAACCCTGGAGATACCTTATCTTTTCCTGTTTGTATTTTCCCTCTTCCAGCTCTGGTCTGCTATTCACTGCTGTTCATGAGGTTTGCCTACAAAGTCCAGCCGCGAAACTGGCTCCTTTTTGCCTGCCACATAACAAACGAGACGGCACAGCTCATCCAGGGCGGGAGGCTCATCAAATACAAGTATGTTTCCCTTGTTTCTCCATTCAAAGTGGATGATTGAATGGATGATGATTGTAGGTCCACTTGTTAGAAGTTTTACATGGAAATCCGAAGCAGCAGAAGCACCGCTCAGAGACATTTCCCCTATTTAATTTACTCAAATTTGTCTTGTCACTCTTGGGATGCTTCGGAACTGATGATGTGCTCTTTTGTTTTGAGATGAGATGTTCAAAAAATGAAGGTTTGGGATGAGCCAAGGTGACCAAGCTCCATAACACACAGCTCACAGCGTGCAGTAGGTGCAATGTGACTGAATTGGGTTTATGGATATTCAGTTGGTGTGAAGTTAAGAATTTTTAAGTGACATGATTACATTTTGCTACAAGACCAGAAACCAGACTCAGAATTAATCATAGGAAGTTACCAACGGTGGCAACGATTCTCCCTCAAAGTGCTCGCAACCCAGCACACTGAACGCACTGCCTTTACTGGCATCTACCTAGAGTTCGTTTAGCTTAGTTGTTTTAAATATAAAACAAATACAAACATTTATTTATAACATGCACACATCAGGCTTTTGAGACAGCTCACTGCAAGGTTAACATTATGGCTGGGTTTTTGTGAGTATGGATGAGTATAAGTCAGAGGGAGAAAATCAAGTTTCTGTACTGAAGCATTGCCAAGGCACTTCTGTTCTTTAATTTTTTTTTTTTTTTTTAAATTTATTTATTTCGTGGCATGTGACTTGTGTTGCGTATGGAATGTTACTTGTCTTCATATCTTTACAAAGGTATCATTATGTTCCTCTTGAGGTCGCTGAGGGATGCACACTTGTGTCATTTCTGTGTTCTTGACTGTGTTCATTTGCAGATACTTGCACTTAGTAACAGCTACTGGTATTATCATGTGGTTGGTGTTCCATACCCTGCAGTTTATTACTTTCATTGCATTGTGTTACATAATATAAAAGGGAAAAATGTTTATCAACTTCTTTCTGTGACTTGTTCTGTAAGTTGTTTTTATTTACTTTCTGGTTTTGTTGTTTGGTTACGGTAAGAGCACAAAAAATATTTGAATGTATTTGTTTTTTTAGACAGCTCTCCAGTAAGCATACAGTAATTACAGTGCAATATTTAAGTGGAAACCTTTGTACAAGGTGATTTGTAGTGCTCGATACACAGCATTAAACTTCCTTCAATCGTTCACCCATCTGTGTGTCACCAGAGCAGTGTAACACACGCACGTAATGTATATCCATTTCGAATCCCCAGTCCACCTACAACAGACATCTTTGGACTGTGAGAAAAAACCAGACCTCCTAGAGGAAACTGCCTCACATAATCTGCCGGATCGCGAAAAACATGTACATTGCACACATGGCGAATTGGGTTTGAATTCATGTCCATTAGTACAGGCCAGGATCCAGTGCTTTCTGCTCCACCATTGTGTAAAATATATTTCTGGTAGCAGAAATACATTTCAGGAATTCAAGAATTGGACTGTAGTGGGTTACAGTTAGAGCTTTATATACTGTTCATCTGTGCTTGGAGTCATATGGTACTCCTTATGCAAGACAAGGCAGGAGATGGGTTGGTGGTGGGATGCAAGGCATAGCATGAGGTGGAAATTAAGGCTGTGGGTAGTTATTTATAGATATTTCTTGGATGACAAAGTGGTAGGTGTTTCAGTCCAGTATTTTCCTCCTGAAATTTTGTTTCAAATTTCAATGTACTACTTTTTTT